>QLSS01000652.1:0-22288 GCA_024372645.1 Trichomalopsis sarcophagae | reverse complement strand
TAGAAAAATAAAATATTTTTCATAGAAAAATAAAATATTTTTCATAGGAAAATATATTAATGTTCTCACCTTATTGAAAGTAATCGGATGGATATCTAGCTGGATAATCCACCTGGATTTCCAGCTGGATATCCACATCGATTGACCTGGATTCCATGTGGATTTGAGATAGATTCCAGTTGGATAATCAACCTGGATATTCACGTGGATTATGACAAGATTCAAGTGTATTTTCTAACCGAAAATTCAGCTTAAAATAATCCTAAAATAATCGCTGAGATCTGGGTTTGAACTTAGTATCCTTTGGTTCATAGACTTGCGACATCACCACTTAGCCAACGCATCACTTACTACTATTAACATAATGTTGCATTGAATTGCGTTAACTGATGTGTAAAATTGATCTTTTTATGTATGAGACTAAGCACAAGTTCACATGAAAAATTCTAGTGGATTTTCTAGGTTTACTAACTACTACTCTTTAGTAACTACTTTGTATCATCTTTGTTATATCTGAATTTTCAAGCTGGAATTTGTGAATAATCTCGAGTGTAAAAAGATGAATTTCATACATTAGTTGACATAATTAAATGGAACATTCGGCACATGGCATTTTTGGCTGGAAAATCCACCTGAATCTTGTCATAATCCACGTGATCCACATGAAATCTATGTCAATTCATGTGGATTGTCCAGCTAAATATCCATCCGATTTTTTTCAACAGGGCAAATGTATAGTGTCATACTTAAACATATAGAATGGTACTTAGATATACAGAAATACTTTAACCATGAAAACATACAAAATTGTATTACATTAAAGTACATAAGCGTATGAAACTGTGCAAATGTTTAAAAATGTTTTTGACACATATTTTATTTATTATGTATATGGAAATGCTAGAAAAATGTTGGGGTTATATTTAAGTTTATAGTACTGAATCAAAATATATTTTTATTCGATTAACATGAAATATAAAATACAAATTATTAATTTCTGGATTTTCTTATAGTTACTTTCACAAATTAAGCTATAAATAATTTTACTTTATTTTAATCATTGTAGGGAAGAGTAATAGTGGGGCATTGCGGTCTCTAATTTTTAACTACTAATACAAAGTAAATCTTAATCATTTAGAAATTTAAAAAACCAGCAATATTGTCCTGCACTTCTTTTTTTACATTTTAAAAAGAACTCAAATGTTAATGTTTTTCACACTCTATATGATATATGTATGTATCTGGTTAATTTTGTATTCTTTTCATTATTTATTTTATGGCATATAATTAACTGTTACAAACCTGATTTAAAATTTAATACAAAACTGAATACGATTGTTTTTTATTAAACTCTTTATCATTCAAATTCAAATATTTCAAACATCTAGTCACCACTTTTTCAAGAGAGAATTGAATAAATTAGGTATCCTTACAAAAGTAATATTTTATCGAAGCAGATAAGTTGTACCAACCATACCAATCTTAAAAAACCAAGTACAAACTTGTACTCAAAAGTCCAATTTTCTCCACCACATGGCTCATATAGTGCCCATGCGTCAAAAGTATCGTTAGAATTTTTTGATTTGTTTTTGATTTCTAAAATTGATTCTCATATTAAAAATGTAATATAATACTATAATACTTATCAAATTATAATTTGTGTATTTATAACATTCTGTATCGTAAATATTATTATTGTTACAAAAGAAACATGATGTGAATGTTGACACGGACTGAGTTAAGACATAACCTTAAAATTTTAAAAGGAAGTTGGCGATGAAACCGCGGCAATTTCCGTGATAGAAAACGCATATTAAAAATATCAATCAAGCATTTATATTTCATTTAATAAGTTAATGAATTAATAGTTTACTACAGTGCATGCAGCGCACTACAATAAGTCTAGTATACCATTAAATAAGCAAGGCGCCGCGCTAACGCTTCTTATGCTGGGGTTCGAATCCAGCTCTCAGATATTTTTTTCCTATAGTTCAAGAATCGTATTTAAGTATTCAACCAAATTTTATTCATTTACGATTGATTATAATTGTAATTTACGCACTTGTATTCAATTAAAACGTACATGTAGCTACTGTAAATTTTGAACTCACTCAATTACAACTAATTAATTGAAACATTTTCCAGGAAACGAAATATGAACTAGCAAATAACTACAAATAACTGTCGTTGTATCAAGTACGTTTTAATTAAACACAAATGCGTAAATAATCAAAAGTAAATGAATAAAATTTGGTTGAATAAATACGTTTCTTGAACTAGGGAAAAAAAACTGAGAGCTGGATTCGAACTCCAGCATAACGAACGATAAAGCGGCGCCTTAGCCACCACAGCCACCCACATCGTTACTTGTACAATGTTGAAAGTTGCATATGATCATCACCCCCCTCTGGGGGCTTTTATTGTAATTGGGTTTAAGTTTGAGCTAAAGCTTAAGCTTAAGCTTGGGATTAATGTTTTTGGTTTGATAAAATATTACCCACGTCGCTCCAGCGTCTCGTCCCCCGTCTACTTCACTTCGACTCCTACACGTACTACTGTTTCTCGATTATATTGGGTTTGGAGCAACCTAAAACCGTATATAACCGGCGTTACTTCGTGTGGCTCATGATTACGGCGGCCCGGTACCATCGTGATTGCTGATTTAGTTCCGGCGTCTCGGCGAGAGAACGGGAATTGTCGAGGTGATGAGATACGGCTTCGCGTTGGTTTAGTCAGCCCGACGTTCCTCGATTCGATCCTCTCGACGATCCATGATCGAAGGGACTCGACCTACTCGCGCTACACTAACTACAATACGTTCGTTGACTTTGATACCGCCTACGCGTCTTCGTCTACGTCTTATTCGCTTTCCCAAGCTGATGGGAGCAGTCTGATCGCACTCTATCCAAACGTCGCGATCATCACATTGCTCTACGGTTCTCCAGTCCTTCGCGTGCCTACGACTACCTCCCGCCCATACTAGGTCCCGATCTCCCCTTTGCTGACAACAGCATCGGTGATCGCGACTATGATCCACCTCTTGCCTCAAACTAAACGGCCGACCATATTGTGTGGACGATGGCGCGATGATGCTAGGCCACTCCATTCGACTCGATACCCGTGGACTTGCTATACTCGCCGTCGTCACTGTAATAACGGGTCTACTAGTCGCCGCTACATGACTACTCGTGGGTATTATCCACGACCAGTAGTCCACCATCTTGTGAAATCTTACTTCGCGATCTATTATATTGGCGCTACTTAAGCTAATCCCTTTCTATAAAGTCGCAACCACAGCTATGGATGCCTCTTATCTAAAGGGCGTAAACTATGAGGGTATTTAGTAGTAGTACACTAATAATGATCCCTTTTCAGCACTTCAGTTTGCTTCGTTTACGGTCGAACTACCCTGACGCAACGCTTGACCACAAGATTATGACTCAAAACCTCAAAAAATCTCACCACGTCAGGAAAATAGAAAAAGTATCTGTCGTTACCTAACAAGCGTGCCCCACGTTGGGCGCCATTGTGATGTTGCGCTTTTTATAACCGATTCCGGTGACGCAAACAATCAGTTTACACTAGTTTTTACTTCGATCTCTGCACCGCGGACTCTTACATCTATAGAAGGGGACAATGTGTAGCTCTAGGAACAGGTATGCCAGGCGAGGCTAATGGTTAAAATAATCGTCACTCAAAATTGTTTGTACTGTACGAAAACGTCATAATATATTTTTCAACCCCCGGGTGTTTTCGATATGGTTACAATGTTTCCCACGGTCAAAGATTTGTCAAGGTTGATGGTTGCTTTATGCTTTCGTGTTATCGCCAAAACGGCGGTCGATGTTACTTCATAATTACGGCACAATTAGTCGCGAGGACGCGATTTACCTTCAATAATAGGCGAATCTTTCTGTGCTTCAAAGTGCGACTTCTAAATTCAATTAACGATTTTTAATAATCACGCGACTTCTCAATATTCTACAAAACAATCGACTCAACACTTTATTCAGTACTTCTCCGCGATATTCACTTAAGTGGTTAAGTGGTTCAAAATGGCGGTGGCGTCCTTCTAACTGACGCGGCTCGACCAAGATGGCGATCGACAACTCGCCTTTGGAGGAATCCTGGGAAACGCGACGTCTATGATTTTAGCCATGGACCGTGGTCTCAATCCCTTGATTTCTTGAAAATCGCAAGAACAACCGGGACTCAGATGCCCGCAGTGGCGCAATAATAGGAGGAAGAAATCCTCGGTCGCAATGGCCTGACGCCGGCGCTTTTCAAAGTTTTTTCTGGTACGTTGTCCGCTATATCTGCTTCGCATTTCGGATTTGCGAGCTATCATTTAGTCCTCGACTTATTGGCGCAACAATCCAAAATAGAAACGGACAATACTTATTGGTTCATTTCGCACGGTTCGTACAACAACAAAACAGCGACAAAATGCGATCTCTTTCGCATCAACTTCGTTCGGGCGTGATTTAAGCGAACACTTACGACTATAATGAACTCGCGACTTGACAACTCTATACCTACGACTCTACAACGAAGGACTACTATTTCGACTGCTCCAACTATTCGGCTCCAGGGTTGATGACAAATTGAACGAGGAGGAAGCGTCATCGCGGCGCGAGACCCTGGGCGTCCCGGAAAAGACGCATTCGGAACGCCCTCTATATATTATTTCTCCCGCGCGAAAGAACGCGAGTCATAATGAATATTAATGGCGTCCTGTGGCGCCAATTACAAATTGGCACTATTGTCTCATCCTAACGCGGTCATTCGCGATGATAACGAATAGTACGGAAACTGCTAGTGGCGACGCGCAATATTTTTCAACAACGCTCGCGAGTGTCGACGTGCCTTTACGCCTACTGTACGCGAGTCAGCTGCGCAGCTCTCTCTCTCTCTCTCTCTCTCTCTCTCTCTCTCTCTCTCTCTCTCTCTCTCTCTTTCTCTCTCTCTCTCTCTCTCTCGCCGAGGCTATACACTATCGCGGCTGCTATATGCTCGCGGCTCGGCGCTTACCTACTCGTACGAATGCTCTTGCGAGCGAGATGCGCGGCGAGGATGCGCAACGGTCAGTTGCGGCCTCGTGGCTATCGCGCTCGGATCCTCTCGTATTCCCGAGGACGACGCGAAGCCTCCTGGTACCGTCACCAGCAACAGGAACGACGGTTCTGCCGATATAACAGCGACCCAGGGTTTCTGCTGGGCCGCATTGGCGCTATTGCCGCGAGTGATGCTCTTTCTGTTAGTACCAGGGAGCCACCTCTAGCTCCGGCACTGACAGGTGAGGTTAGGAGCCCTAGGCGTACCGGATAACAGAAAATATAATACAATGTTATTGATTCTCCTATGCATTCATTACAAATACATCCGAGAATCAACGGATCGAAATTCTGTATTTTAATCGCATGTCGTTATTCTAACGACACGTCGGAATGTATCGTCGATAATGTTTGCGCTTTGTAGCATGACATAGGGAATTTATGTGTTAGGATTAGTAAATAATAAACTTTGAATGAATGGCATTAATGATACAATGCAGTAGTAGAAAATATTTAGTTTTGTTATAATATTAATACAATTTGTATTTACATGATATCCATCAGTCAACCCATTATATATTCACGTTCACAATAAAAGATCAATATCAGTAATACATTAATGATATTGATCTTTTATTGTAGAAAATTGGTAGATGCCAATAACAACTTTAAAAAATCAGGCGCATTTCTGCCGCGTGCCAACACGCGCGACAGGAACTGTAGTGTATCCATACACACACGCATTCACACGAACGCACGTGTTCAAGCGCTGACTGTAGGTGTGTATCATCTAAGCCACTGTTTCTGTGACGCCGTCACACGGAGCAGAAGCAAAGGGCTTCAATAACTGTAACAAAGAGTGGGGGGCAGTCGGTTCACCTCTTTATCTTACACCGTGGGATAGTCGAAGCATTGCTAATAGATTCAAGTGCTACGTAACCTCAAAAATTGTTGCGATCATTAATAACAAATCATTCTATTTGCTTATAGCTTCAAAATGTAGTGTTCCACTGACACTATTATAATAATTTATTTTAGCTTAGTTGTAACACCCCGCACAAGCTCCGTATAAAATTATAAATTATATTTAAAACTAAAATTTGTTGTTTTAGATTTTACGCAAGTATCTCGCGCTCCCCCACTCTTCATTTGAACGCTCTGGGCCACAGCTGAGCTCACAGCAGCAGCATAAGATCAGAAATCACGTTAATCACGTTAAAAAACACGTCAGAAATCACTCATAAAATTAAAGTATTCATTTTAATTGAAATAAATTATTTTGTTTTTACTAAACAATTATGAAATTTTATATTTGTTGATGCTAATTCAAACAAATTGACCGCAAAAAAGTGATAACAACATTGCCTCAACCAAGACTTGAACCCTGGTCCTTAACTTTACAATCCATTATCTTACTCACTGAGACATTTTTACTTGTACGAATAATGATGACTTGCAGATCATACAGTAGGGAGAACGAGGAGACTGGACATGGGGAAACCGTGAGTGCGAGTGAGAAGCATAGGAAACGCGTATTAGTGCGAGAGAGAAAGACTTTCCATCCCTTAATTCCTGCTCATTCCCGACTCTTCCTCTTTGAGTTGCAAGAAAGAGCAGAAGGAGTCCAAAAAAAAGGGTAGAAAAAAAGGTCAGGCTCAATGGCGTTCGGCGGAAGGTCTGTTATTTTCTCTATGACAGAATACTTATTATTTAAAATTAGACAATATTAATTAATAAAAAGTAACAATAATGTGCAATTTTTTCGTGTAAATAGTTAATAACAACGAATTTCAAATGAAAAAAAATCGGTTAATAATTGCTCTTTCGGCTTCCGTTATTGAATATTCCGTTATTAGTATTGAATTCAGAAAAAACTTTATAATTAAAATTCATTGTTTGAATAATGCGCAAAAATTGTAATTCTTTTATTTTTTTCAAAAATTACTATTTTAGGCTGACTTCAGTTGCAAGTTATTGTTGATAAGCGATATCATTAGAACAAAAACTTTACATTGAAAAATTGTCGAGCATTCCCATCGAAAAGTTGTCTAAAGCTATTTTAATATCAACATCGTAAAAAAAACAAAAAACTATATTTAGTTGTCAACAATTCTCAGGCCTAGAAAAAAGCTTTCAAAATTAACATTAAAATTTAATTTAATTTTTTCATTACTTAAAATATAAGTGCAAATACTGTCCGATTTTTATCATTTAAATTTAGTTTTTATCAGCTGATTTTTTTTTACAATTCAGTTATTATTAATATGTAGATATTTTCAAGAAGTATTTTTTTCATGCAAAGGGACGTAATTCTCTATTGGTCGTCTTTGGGCCTGACCCTTTTTTTGATAGCTTAGCCTGCGCCTGTCGTCGTCGAACCGACCTGTCGAGGCGACCTTTAGGCAGAGAGTGGGAGACATTAGAAAATTGAGGGAGGGAAAGGCTGTCTCTCTTCATCCAATGGACTTCCCTATGTTTCTCACTTGCACTCACAGTTTTCCCCATGTCCAGTTTCCTCGTTCTCCTTACTGTATATGAATCTTAGTAATATATCATTTATGTGTATAGACTATCTGCTGTTATTTAATAAAATAAGGAAAACAATTTTATTACATAATACAAAAAATTCTTCTTTAATAAATAATATATATATTTTATTCTTCTGTAATTTTCTGTAATAAATAATATTTATTACAGATTCTTCTGTAATAAATAATATATATATTATTTAGTAGTACAAATTTAAATTATTAATATCAATCTTGAATTTAAAAATATTTTAGATCTTTTCAATTTTTATCTTAAAGTATACGTGTCAACTTTACAAAGTTATAAATTTAACACATTTTTAAGTAAAAGTAGCATACAATTTTAAGGCTTACTACAGCACAAATAGCTCAGGTGGTAAGATAATAGATTATGAAGTTAAAGACCGGGGTTCAATCCTCGGTTAGGACAGTTTTTTTTTTCATTTTTTGTGATCATTTTATTTGAATGATCACAATCTATTTTTCATAATTGTTTGGTAAAAATAGAACAATTTAATTGATTTTAATTAAAAAAATATTTTAATTTTATGAGGGCTTTCTGACGTGATTTTGAAGGTGCTTCATCACGTGAGAAATCACGCGATTTAAGACGTGAGAATTCAAGTCTAGATTCTGTACCTAACCTTCGTTTCTTCATAAATCCGTTTGATTTTTTCTATTAAATATTTGCTATTACCTAATTGTTCCATGTGAACCTTAAGTTTTTTTTTCTCAGAACTGTGTCAAATGCGGCCTTTAAATCTAAAAATACAGTTTGAGACAGTTCACTTGACCTAGTGGTGCTTAATTCGAGATTGAATTAGAAAATATTAATTTTTTGAAATATTATGCAGTGTTATCAAGTGTAAAAACCCAAGAATTTTTAGTATTGTATATCAAAATATTGACAGAAAGTGTTTAGAGTTTCAAATATCCTCAAAACGTGAAAAAGTAAGAAACACTTCGCAAATATATAGATATACTGAAAGCATGGAATTGAAACTTTAAATTATTGTAACTTTTAGAAAAGTTTAGAAGTTTTTTTAGAAATTTTAATTTTCTTGATTCGAATCCAACCTATTTTAAATATTCGAATTTAAAATTTCGAATATTTAAAATAGGTTGGAAAATATGAAATGGCTATGAGGAATAGCCTAATCATAACTTATGATGAAACGCTTTTTCTCCTATTTCTTGAGTATTTGTTGGAATAAATATAACCTTAAATCTTTCGTATTGATATTATTCCTTGTGTCGTACACTGATTTCAAAGAGGCTTACGGATTTTAATCGATTTCCAAATGGTTGACACAATTAACAGTCAATTATAGTTATACAAGCACGACATACGAAAATATTCGTGATTTTCTTATTTTTTCACTTTTTTGACCAGACTTATTTTGCGTAGTACTTTCGTAGCCATCAACTAGCTATCACCTGTGCTTTGCTTTAGACAATGAAATCTATTTTTACAAGCTTGAAAATTCCTTGTAATACGGTATGACTCTATTCTTACTCCAATAAATGCGTAAAAAATGTCCGAAAACGCGTTTTATCGCTGGTCGAAAAGTGGACCTATTTTTCGCTCATCTCTAGTAATATGTGATATATTGTAGCTTTAAACTGATATCGATTTCTACCAGGGATGCTTTTCATGTTAAAATACACAACTTTAAGACCTGATATGTTTAAAAATCATACCGCTCTAAGGGTAAAAAATGTTACCACGTTATAAAAGGACACTCAAGGTAGTTCGGTCCTTTCAGCTACCGAAGAGTGGGGAGAGCGTCCCCCCGGCACCACGCACCGGCCCCCATCTTTCCGCGCACCTCCTCGCGCAAACTATAAGCTTGACGTTATGTTTATGTTGCTCTTAATTTCTCAAAAACGAATTTGGTAACACCATTTGAAATTTCGCGTACAGATACTTAAGATTTTTACCAATATGTCCCGCAGTTTGTTATTTTGTTGTTTTATTGTAAAAGAAAACGCACATGTTAACTGACCATTTTCACCGACTTCCATAAAAACCCGTGTATAACCTCCTAACTTTGAACCCAAATATTATTAAATTAAAGTCTGTAACAAATATCGGGAAAAAGCGAAATAGTTCTAACACTTTATGATGAACATAATCTTAGTGTTTCATTTTATTCTGTTATTTCTCGCATAACCACTGAACATCCTTAATGGAACATATTTATAAAATTTTAGCAATCTGTATGGGAATCAATTTTTCCAGTGAACTACCTTAAACTTTCCTATTGTTAACCCCCCCCCCCCCCCACGCTTCGAGACTATTACACGCAACGTTAGCGAGCAGTCTCCTCCCTCTCCAGCGATGGCTCGGCCGCTAGCACCAAAATCAACCCAATCATCCCCGGGTTTCTTAATAAAAGCTTTCGCGGCAGTCGACTCGAGGCTCTAGTTCAAATCTGCTCTGATCAGGGCAACCAATTATTTAGACGTAGCTTAACACGTTGGTTTGCTATTCAGTTCCGTCCCGGTAAAAAATGTCACCTAACATGGGACTTAGTCTTAATGACTGTTTAAATAGATGTCTGGACGAACCTACCTCCGACTTTGAGCCATCTCCGGGATTTCTACATCTCAAAACCTTTACCGCATTAGACGTCATCACCTAATCGCAAAAATTATCAAAAGGCACAACTCACAAACCAGTTCAAAACACCTTCGACCATTCGAAGATCACTTCTATCAACTATACTGTTTCTAGGAGTACGTTATGTAGAAAACAAACATGATATAATGGCTAATAAGTGGTTTTACATGCGAATTTGATACTTATAACCTAGTAGATTCCATATCTATCGATGCCAACAAAGTTACGCAGCCAGCTTTGAGTAGTAAAAAAGCAGTACCCAACAAGTAGTTTATAACTACCGGAGCTAGGCTTGGCTTGTAGCCAAATAGGCTTTTTCAACTCGTGTGTTTTCGTTTTGTATCGCAAATAAAAGATAAGTTGTTGGAAACATATATTCATAATTATGGACTAGCGTTTATATAAATATATTTAATATGTTCTAAAACATTTAACCGAGAATCTAAAAAATATCCTTATAGCAAAATCTTACATGAGATACAAGTGAGTTCTCACATAAGATCAAAAAACGTGAGAAATTAGCTTTAAATGGAAATCAACGTGGCATTTATATTCATTATAAATGAATAATGACTGGTTATTAAATTTTGATATTGGCATTTCTATAATTTATAAAAGCATTCTGCTTAAGCAACATTATAATAATTTCATAAATATTTTTATTTCAAGAAGGTTCACCACCGACCGTTCTTGCCAAAAGTTCAGCTCGTTCTTGCGCTCTCTGAATATGGGTTCCTCTTCTCCGCAGCGTAGATAGATTTGAACGCGTCTTTATCTGCCACACGCACACATCGTTAGGCGCGCTACGTCGTTAAACGAGAGACTTGCCTATACACAACGATGGCCTGACGATAGCTAACGTTAGATTACAATAACTCGGACAATAAAGGTTAAATAATTGTTCGTGAGATCTTAAAAAATTCGTAATATTGCCCTTATACTTACTGCCCGAGCGAGTAGATTTTTTGCGAGGGTGAGTAATCACCCGAAAGAAGAATATTCTCACTAGGGCAGTAATCGGCCGAGGGAAAATCTACTTTCGTCCCGTGTTGCATATAGTATTTTTCATAACACTTGCATCGAAGACGGACTTTTCACCTACGAAATGCAAGTGCATTTTACATAGCTTTTACCCAGCCATTAACTAGCTTTTTTTCTAGTTTGCATTAATCAATCAAATCTATCTTAACAAGCTTCAAAATGCCTTAAACAATGGCATAATTAATATCTTACGCTTTGTTTATACTAAAATATATTTAAGCAATGTTTGACAAAGCGTTTCATTGTTGGGTGACAAATGACCCAGTTTTTACTCATTTCTAGAGAAACGAGGTATTTACTAGCTTTTAGATAGAATCAATTTGTACCAGAGCAACAAAAAGTGTGGTACTTCTTGAATATTTTCTTGATGCGATTAAGCAAATTATTTGTATAAATAAGATTATTGTAAAAAAAAGTTTTGGATCTCACAACCAGAGTTTTAGGGTTATCTTCTGGATGATAACACCTAATTAGTAGAAATTATGTGAATTTCATAAATTTTAATAATTTTAAATAACTTTTAAAAAAATATCCAATGTAACGAATTTTTATATGGTTATTACTTAATAATCAGCTGACATTTTGTCACGATTATTAGTCGATTATCATCTAATAATCAGCTGATTGTCATTTACCTTTTTACAGTAGGGATTTCACAGGACAAGCCGGTATATTACTTTTCCGACTCTAGAAAAATATTGTCGGTTTTAATCGGTTCATTCGGTTCAATCAGATGACACTTCCTCCCGATCAAAAGTATTATCGGTTTTAATAAAAAATCGGAAGAAGTACGATAAAAGTCAATAAAACTATGATAAATGATATCAGACAATAATTAGTCATCTAAATTTTTCCTATTTTTGTTGAAATAAAAGAAGATAAAAATTTACGCAAAAATCACAACTACAATGGACAATAAAAAATTAACAGTTAATGATAAAGATAGCTAAATAGAATTTATTTATGTTGAGTTGTTACGCAATTAGTGGAGCCACAAAATACATGTAAAATTAAATTGGGTGGCCAGTATCAGAACTAAAATAAGTATCATATAACATGGAGCACATAGGGCTCGTGTAACACCTCAATCAACACATGAAAAACTGCTGTCAATATGTTGGCGTGTAGCTTCCTACAAACAAATGTATTGCTCCTTAATCTAATGCAATGTTCAAATATTAATTTAATAATGCATAAAATAGTAATTTATCGATAAGTTGAACAGTAATTGTTCAAGATAAACAAATTAAAAAGCAAGTCCAGAAAAAATAAAAGAAATTAAATTGAACATAAAAGTTTCAGTTCAACGCCCTAATTATGAAATTTAATAACGAAAAGGATAAAATCACAATTAAGTAATATATTTTAAAAGTTAATTTAGCGGAGAGGGGTGCTAACTTAAACTTGGGGCAATCCTATAAATCTTCTATAACTTGTGAGTACAACGCGACTGCACTCTGCCGGTAAAATATGTCATATTTCACCAAAACCAACATTAAGCGGCGCCCGCGTAAAAATAAACAAGATCTTTTTAACTCTTTTAGACCCGTTACGAATATGAGTCCTTTCATTACGTTTCGAAGGTGTACACGAGACGCTTTAATAATAGTCAATCTACCCTATAGTTAATGATCTTTTTGATATCTTATCGAGATCATCTCCGAATTTTCAAATTTTCAAAATATTACCTAACGAATATTGCAGTACAAATCGTAACCCTTGTACTTTTATGTAGGATTTATCCTTAACTTTTAAAAAAGGTTTTAAAAATGTCTGTTCACTATTTAGATGTTACAATTCGGATGATAACATCTATACTTGCCACCCTCTTAACTAATTTAGCATTTCAAACGATTTTATTTTATTTGAAAATATGTTTTAGATGAATTGCGCGATTTATTTTGCGGTTAATAGTGCGACTTATCGTTAAGGGAATGAGATATTAAGGGAATGCTGGGGCCAACGTGACCATTTGCAACCTCTACCCTGAGTCATAGTTTATATTGTTTGTCTTTGAAACGGTCACCACTTTTCTCAGTCCTATGCGCGTAAATGAATATAGTTTTTAGTGAAGAGCAGTTCACATTCACTGATCTGCGTCGTAATTAAAGTTGATTTTATATTGTTATATAGTATTGTAATAGTAAATTTCATTTTAATTTAATTAAAAATTTAACATTTTACTTAACAGGTTATTACAAATAAATAATCATAGTTGAAATTTAGTTTCCTTGATATAATGTGGTATCTCCGTGTATACTTCTACATACACTTTCATATAATATTCCCAACATTTAAGAACAATATCTTACTACAATTTTGTGTAGCAAGAACAACAAGAAATTTTCAAACGATGAGTGGAGGAAGAGAAACTAAACATGTCTTAATACTCTCAATACTTGGACAGAAAAATAGAATATACAATTATAACCTTTTTTAGTATGGTCAATCTGTTCTGCGCACATTTTACAGTGTATTTGACACTTTATAAGACGAGAACTGTGCGACCACTACTGACATTTGCCAGAGTATTAGATCAGAGAATAATCTGTAGTTAAGATCCAGACTAGACTATCAATTTATTCCTAAGATTCGGATTATGCAAATCCTTCTTATAGAAATTTCTTATGCTATTTCTCTTAATGTGCGAAATGTTCTGGTCTTTAAAGATAGGCTAGTAAAAAACATGTGAGACTTGCGTAAAACCGCTGCCAATACCTTGGCACGTAGCTTCCTCCAACTAAATTTATAGATCCGATATATAATTTAATATATAAGTTTTGGATGGTTCATTGTCCAAAAGTTGCAGACCCCTCTGTTTTTAGGCACTTGCCCCGTATAAAGAGTTTCGAAGAAGCGTCGGCACACAAAAAAGAATGCAATGGTCCTGCAAATCAAACTCTATCCGCCTAACTAAGAGTGTAGCTTCCTAATGACTAGGCTACATTCGCACTTCCCGAAACAATGCTAATTAGCCCTTTATTAACGCCGGCTAGCAGACGAGTTACACTTTATCACATTTTTTAGAAAGCTATAAATAGTATATTTATAAATTTCAACTTTAGATTTTCCCATACTTTGTATATAAATATTTAACTGTAAGAGATTTACGAATGTCTAATGAGAAATGCACAGCATTTTGCTTTTAACAGTGTTTTTCTTATATAAGTACTTGACAGAATTGCTATACTTTCAGATAAAAAATTAATTATAAAATAGTATAACTGTATGCTTTCTTTTATTGCACTTCTTATTATACTTTTTTTCTTTTCTTGTAAATATTTAATTTTAAAGGTAAATGCTTTTTTTTAGGTACTATACAGTATCGATTCGGTGTGATATCCAGGTATTAGAAGAGTCAATGCTAAATCAATATCAAAGCAGACGAGTCAAGCTTTGTCCAAAGAGCCGTCGCTGCAGTCAAATATAACACCCGAATGAGCAGGTGGTTTCATATCCTACACGATTTAGAAAACAACTTGAAAGACCTAATCAATTAAAGCACAATTCAGCTTTATTTTCTACTCTTTGTTATCATCAGTTGGAAGTCACTGGTTTATAAATCTAATAACTAATCTAAATATTCTTAAAATGAATGAATTGGATACTCTTCGCCAAGAGGCAGAAACATTAAAAAATGCAATCAGGGTTAGTATCAGTTTATATAACCTTTCTGTAAAATCCCTATATCAAAAAATCATGACCGGATGAAGCGAAGCCAAAAATGTGTCAATATGATTGGCTCATGTAGTGCGCATGTGTCAAGTATCGTTAGAATTTTTTGATTTGTTTTTGATTTCTAAAATTGTTTCTAATATTAAGAATGTAATATAATACTATAATACATATCAAGTTATCATTTGTATATTTATAATATTCTATTGCAAATGTTATTATTGTTACAAAAAGAAACATGATGTGAACGTTGACACGAACTGAGTTGAGACATAACCTTAAAATTTTAAAAGGAAGTTGGCGACGAAACCTCGGCAATTATGAAATTTATCTGAGCGCGAAATGAATCATATATTTATATTTCATTTAATAAGTCAATGAATTAATAGTCTACTACAGTGCGCGCAGCGCACTGCGACAAGTCTAGTTTTACTAAAAAAACCCGTTTAGCTCCGCTCCATTTTTTAAAAAAAACTATTAGGAACTTATAATGTGAAATTAAAGTATGATAAACGTCCAATAAATCGAAATGGTTTAGAAGGTTGGAATATTGTTTAACCTAGAATATACAGCTTAATAATTCATAGCGCCTGAATTTTTCCTTTTCTGTGACGAAAGGACCCCGTTTTCTAGGTACTCGCCGACTACGAATAGTTTCAAACAAACTATTATAATATAAGACCACGAGGGTTCTTTTTTCAATTGTTTTAATGTCATATATAATTGAAAGGTTGTAGACATAAGTTTTAAACAAATAAAAAATAAAGATTAGTTACAAACGTGGCAAAAAATTATAATAAATAAAGTTATATTCATAAAAATAATCTACTACTACTTCCGTGGCATTAGCAGTCCATTTTTGCACCGTGCATATCTGACTTCACGGTGCAAAAATGGACTGCTAATGCCACGGAAGTAGTATATGGGCTGGTATGGAGAGACTGGGCGTGGCCTAGAATGACGTCACAGTCCCGTTGCTGGCGCCAGTTGTTTATGTAAACAGAAGCCCATGTTTATATCAACGGTAGCTGATGAGGTTAATAAACATGATTTACGACCGCTACTATCATAAACAGTCTGTGATCGATGGCTGGATTTTGTTTATTTATAAATAATTATAAATAATCTTTAAACAAAAGCTATATCACGCATACGACGCCATAAGGTTAACATTATTTACGACCGCTACTGTCATAAACAGTCTGTCATCTATGGAGGACTTTTATTTGTTTATTTATAAATAATTATAAATAATTTTTAAACAAAAGCTATATCACGCATACGATGCCAGCCCTCCCGCTTTTACCTAGGCAGATCCGAGCGCGACCCACTGTCTCTCTCTCTATCCATACCACGTAATAGCTGTTACTGAGACCTGGTTGAGCGAAAAGGTAACGTCCATCCCTTCACTGGACGACTACGTGCTTTACAGACGGGACAGAAACAGAAACGGAGGAGGTGTGGCCCACTACATACACATATCACTGACGGCTAGCGTTATTTCATCATCTGACGGTGAATGGTCTGGCAAGCCGGGTAAGCCTGAATACCTTTTCTGTGAGGTATTGGCAAAGGAAATCTCTCCAATCTTCGTGGGAGTTGTGTATCGTCCTCCTCACGCCCCATTCTTTCAAGGCTCTAACTTTATAGACCAGCTAACTACCCACATGCACAATTACTCAACGAAGGTCATAATGGGATATTTCAACTCTGATCAACTTTCATCATCTGAAGATACCAATTTCATCAGGGCCTTCATTGATGAAAATTCCCTTTCTTCTATCCCCTATGGTGCCACGCATCATAAACAGAGCTCTGATACCTGGCTTGACTTGTGTCTGATCAACGAGCAGGATCGCCTGCTGTCACACTGGAAGACAGACTCACCTTTCATCAACGGACATGACCTTATCACGGACACTCTCGACGTACAGATTCCACGATACGTACCTAGCACATACTCCTACAGAAACTTTAATGGAATCTGCGCCGAGAAGCTAAGGGACTTTCTTAGGGCATGTGACTGGTCATCTCTCACTGTGTCATCACTTGACGAATGCATCTCTATTAATCATCTCGGCCCATCACGGACTGTAACACCTAGAACACAGCGTCACCCGTGGTTCTCCACGGCTCTTCGTGACCTTGTATCCGAGAGGGATATACAGACAAGCTAGAGACTATACTCATAAACAGGTCGAGGAAGTCAGGGTAGATTATTACTATTCACGCCTGTCAACCTTGACTGATGTCGCCGAGATCTGGAGAGAGCTGGAGAAACTTGGAATTTCCGCCACTAAGGAGCCATTACCACCTCGCTTTAGCACAGATGAGCTCAACAAGCACTTTAGCTCGATCTCCAATGATCCGCTAGCGCCTGCTGTTGAGGATTATCTTCTGACCCTGGAAAGTCTTGACCTCCCGGAACATTTCGAGTTCAGCCCTATATTCCGATTCCGTGAATCGGACGTGCTGGCTGCAGTGTCGCACTTCGACACCCAGGCGAGGGGAAGCGACGGCATCCCCCAGGTTGTTATCTCAAAAGCACTGCCAGTTCTCGCTCCTCTATTATGTCACATCTTCAACCTGTCTCTGAGGGAGGCCCGTTTCCCATCTGCCTGGAAATTGTCACTGGTGCGTGCACTGAACAAAGTCAGTTCACCAACAGCCCTGACTGACTACCGCCCGATTTCACGTCTTTGCTTTCTCTCCAAAGCCCTGGAGTGGCTGGTGCACAAGCAGGTCTCGCAATACCTTGAATCAAGGCTCTTACTAGAGAATTATCAGACAGGCTTCCGCACCGGCCACAGCACTCAGTCTGGCCTAATTAAGCTAACTGATGATGTCAGGGTCGAGATAAACAAAAAGAAAGTGACACTCCTACTACTCTTTGATTTTAGCAAGGCGTTTGACACTGTGTGCCACGTCCGGCTCCTGAGAAAGCTAACTACTTTTGGCTTCTCTAAGCAGGTTATCCGCTGGTTTGCCTCCTATCTCACTGGAAGAGAGCAGGCTGTCGTTGGTGACAGTAGCGAGCGTTCTTCCTTGCAGCGTCTTAACATCGGCGTCCCGCAGGACTCCGTCTTAGGTCCCCTGCTGTTCGATCTGTACATCAACGACATCGGTTTCTGCCTAGACTCCGATGTTTCCCATCTCATCTACGCGGATGACCTGCAGATCTACAGTCATTGCCACCTCGAGGAGCTCGATTCTTTATCAGACATGATGAGTGCTAATGCCGAGAGGATAACGGGCTGGGCTGCGCAAAACAAGCTTAAACTTAATGTTACTAAAACCAAAGCAATTGTCCTGGGCTCCCGTTACTACATAAATCTAGTTCCCTCTACAGCCAACACTTTCATTACTATAAGGGGTGCCCGGGTCAGCTTTGAGTCCTCTGTGCGTAATTTGGGATTGGTGCTTGACTCTAAACTCTCATGGAAGGAGCATGTTACACAAGTGTGTAAGCGTGCTCACTCGCTAATGTACAGATTGCGCAAACATCTTGTGCAAGCACTCCTATTTCCGCTAATCGACTACTGTTCTCTTGCATACTGTGACTTGACGCAGGAACTCGACTTAAAACTAAAACTGGCCTTTTTCGACTTCCGCGTCTCGCCCCGGCCTGTGAGGGGCGAGGTGACACCTCTGGAAATACCTGCCTTCGCGACTGAGACGCTGAAGAACTCGTTTCATATTAGCGCCTCATACTTATGGAATAGCCTGCCATCTCACATCAGAAATACCTCATCTATTGTCACTTTCAGAAGGCTTGCTAAAAACTACTACTTTCAACTCGAAAACACATAACTCATAGACAGTCATGCACACGCACACACCTACTCATTCTCGTGCTATTCGTCTTCACCATCAGTACACTTTTACACTACACTTACTCTACACACGCCTCATCTTACTATACTTCTAATTTCTATTTCAACTTCTATACACAACTAACTATTTTTTACTTTCACCGCATAATGCTGATTCTTACTATTGTATAATATAATGTACGCAAATAAATCTAATCTAATCTCTCTCTCTCTCTCTCTCTCTCTCTCTCTCTCTTTCGCTGTCTACTCTATACACTGGGAGAAAAGTGCCCTAGCGCCGGCTCTGATCCTTTCTGCGCTGTAAGACAGAGATTATTCCACGTATATAATTTCTATGGTGGCGATCTCGGCGAATCCATATCCAGGATGAACGGGCAGGGCTGTCCGTTGCACTTCCAGCAGCGAAAGAGAAGGCACCTCCAGCACTGCTGCCACACGACGTGCTCCGAACTGTTGGTGATGCACACTCTGCACCTCACGTTGATTGGTACAAACTGTACCGTCAGAGAAGCCTTTCGCTCGGCTTCTTGCTGTTTTTGCTGCAACAGCGCTGACATATCCAGCATTCTCTGCTGGTAGCGCTCGAGCTGGCCGTTCAGCTTCTCCATTGCATGTTTTTTAGCTTCGATACTTGCGAGAAGCGCATCGCGTTTGGCTGCTAATTTTTTCAATTCTGCCATGATGGTGGCCACATGTGTGCTCGTTGCCTTTTAACGACGTTCTTTGTCTTAAGAATACGAGACCGTTGGTAACGCTGTACTCGGACTGGATTATTTGTATACACTTGAGCTCCAGCGTTGTGGGCTTATCAGAAAAAATCGGAGACGGATGAGAGCGAAAGAAAGGTTCTCTGATTAGTTTTCAAAACAGCGAGTACGGTATCGGATTTATTACTTTCGATCACTGGTGGCAGCCTGGATTTCTCAGCTATGGCTGTAATATGCGCAGTTTTAAAACAAATCCCCCTCTTTGACGGTTTTTCTGCTCTGCGATCTTCTTATTCGATAAAATCACTCCTAAGAAAGGCATGATATTTTCATATCAGCCCTGAGCCGTCTACAAAACTCCTCCGTACGCTAGCGCAGTCATCAGTCTCTCGAAATGCGTGTCATTGAGAGAGCCAACTTACCACGTGTTGCAGAAATGTCCAGTGCTACGAACGAAGTTCTCGATGCGATCCTGCGCGAAGCCAACGCGCTCAAGGGTCGCCACCTACCTGTGTAGAGGAAGTGTACCCGCAAGTGGTATGTGCGCGTTCATCGGATGTGCGAGGAGAGGCTGCGACGCGAGCTGCACTGCTTGCTGACACATTGCGCATACCGCTGGATCGCCGATTTTTATCGGAGATGCTTTAAACATTCTAGTGTCGCGATAAAAATCGTCGGCAGTTTCTTGGTGGAAGGCGGTGCACGCGATGTGTACTGTCTAAGGCATATCATCGAGGAACATGGTAAGTGTTTACAGTGCTTCCTATAATCAGTTTAAAAAAAAAAAACAATAGTACTTTATTTCTGTTCTTCTTGTAGCTCAAATTACCCTGCAGGTGGACGCTGAGGAGAGCGACAGCGACGCAACGCTGTTTGTTGTGTCGTCACCTCCTTCACCACAGTGAGCCACCTCATCCGAGGAGGAGGAGAAGGATGAGGAGGAGGAGGAGGAGCAGGAGGATATACAAGTTCCTATGGAGGAGCCCGTGGAGGATGATGCTGAGAGCGAGATAGAGGACAGCGATCACGGCGATGATCGGCCTGGCGTCTCCGAGCAGGCTGTCTACAGAGCGGGCGCTTCAGAACCGCTGAGAGGTAGCGAACAAACGATAGAGGCTGCGATGATTCTGCTCTCGTTCTGCTACGAGCCAGCTCCCAAGTTTGGTCCTACGAGAGCCGAGGTTTTCGAGGGATGAGACCGCTGAGGAAGTTGTGATGAATCCGTATGCACGCTTCGATCAATACAGCTCGCTCGACCGTCGTATTAATGAAAGTAAGAGAAATTTTTTTAACTTTTAAAACTTCTTAAAAAATTATTATTACTAACAATAATAATTTTTTTAATTATTAGACGTCGTCTGAACGAAGGCATGGAGCCCTTTTCGCATGCAGATCCAGAAAAAGGCGCGGCTATGATTTTTCAAGCTGCTGCGCTACGAATCGTGAATAACGGCCGTGCGCAGAAAGTACGTTGGTTAAACAACTTGCTTGAAAAATCAGCAGACGAGTTATTTTCTATGACTTCGTTCGAGATGGCCGAGTTGTTCAAAAACGTGCTGAGAAAATTGACGATTTGCAATAATAAGAAATCTGTCAGCGACTGGCAGAAGAAGAAACGAGTTCTCGTACAGCATCGTGGTATTTTTTTGCTGCTTCTACTCGCACCTATTATCGGGGCTCTTGTCTCGAAGTTATTTAATTTAAAGTCAACAGCAGCGGAATACTAGAATGGATCGTGCGAGAAAAATGTATATCGTGCCCGAAGATATGTTTTCGCGCATGCAAAACGTTCAGCCAGCAGCAGCAGTACCGCCAGTAGTAAACGAGTCGTTATACACTCTGTTCAAACGTGCGGCGACAATCTCTCGATACTCGATTCCGAGATGCACAAAATTCTACATTCGAATAAATTTACAGATGAGCGTGAAAAATCTCAATACTATTTAGAAGTACTGCGGCGATATTTGTTTTTCAACGATTCCGAACGTCACTCTGAACACTATTACGAGCATGACGTCGACGAAATAGAGGCCTCATCAGCGCCAATGAATGAAGAAATTATACTCGACAGCGTGCCCAAGAGTTACGCTCAAAAAACGAGCGTTCTGCTGAAACACTGGAAAACCGTTGCCGGCGATCGTCTCTCTGGGATAGTACTGGCAGAGCCAGTATCGACGGCCGGCCCATACAAGATTCCAACAATATAGAACTGATTAGCGACTTTGTCGCACGCAGAAAAAAACACTGGATCAGTGGGAAGTGCCCATCGGTCGTTTACCTTTCGCCAAATTCATCAAGACAGTCGACACACCGATTAAAAGTGATTGGAAACCCGGAGCCGAATAAAACAGCGAAACGACGACTGCCTAGTAAAGAGCGCATCGACGAGTTGATGGAAATACACAACTCTAGCAGCAGCAGCGAATCACCAGCATCGCCTACTTTGACGAGAAATCCAGCAAAGAACAAGTGGCAACGTCTCGCAAACTTTTAAGCTTGGCGTCGTCGTCGTCGTCGTCGTACGAGCAGCAATACTACGATGTCTCTCACGAGGCTGGTTACAAGTATACAAGAGAACAGTAGTCGATGATTGGAAATAGGAGTGCTTGCACAAGATGTTTGCGCAACCTGAGATTGGTACTCTTTCTGAAAAAGTAGAGCCTGTACATTAGGGTGTGAGCACGTTTACACATTTGTGTAACGTGCTCTTTCCATGTTAGTTTAGAGTCAAGCACCAATCCCAGGTTACGCACAGAGGATTCGAAGCTGACCTGGACACCCCCGAGAGAGAGAGAGAGAGAGAGAGAGAGAGAGAGAGAGAGAGAGA
>QLSS01000651.1:19892-48549 GCA_024372645.1 Trichomalopsis sarcophagae | reverse complement strand
TGTTTGAAGTTAGTGATATGGGTCTATAATTACACATACAATTCTTGTCTCCTGATTTATATATTGGTACTATATCCGCTTGCTTCAGTACATTTGGCCATATTGATTGTTGTATACTTAGATTAAATATATACTCTAGAGGTTTTAGTAAATGCTTAGATAAAGTTTTGATTACTGTTGCACTGATATTATCAACTCCACCAGATTTCTTTTTCATTGCAATAATTATGTTCTGAATCTCATATATATTCGTCGGATTAATAAAGATTGAGAAGTTATTTCTATCTATGGCAGTTTCAATTGTTCTGAGTCCATATTTTGAATTTGTTTGCTTAGATTTATTCCTACATTACAATAGTATTCGGTCATCATGTTCGCAATAGTAGTCTTATCTTTTACTTTCCGCTCACCAACCGTTATACTGTCCAGTGAAACTTCTTGTTTCTTTTTTTTCCCTAATTTATCATTTATTATGTTCCAAAGCTGCCTTCAATTGCCACTTGTTTGTCTAATAGCATTATTTTCATATTTATACTTAGCATCTTTAATAACTTTGCTCAAAATTTTATCATAATTTTTATAGTCCAATTTCAGTTTCATATTTGTTGGATTCTTTTTCCATATGTTATATAACATCTCTTTAGTACTGCAGGATATTAATATTGCTTTGGTAATATATTTTTTCTTGGGAACTAAGTCTTTTTTGTCTCTGTTAGAATATTTTATATTAGTTGCTTTTTCAACACAGCTTTGGACCATGTTTATTAATTCATTTATAGCTTGATTAGGATCATTTATTTGCAATACTGAGTTCCACTCAACTCTTCTTGCTATCTTTACTAGCCTGCCATAGTTGATGCAGGTTAAATCCTTATTATCTTTTAGTATTTTCAGTTTATCAATACTTTTATACAGTTTATCAATCTTATCTAGTATTGATTTTATTTTATATATAAAAATAATAAAAAGTTTATGAAATATAGATTTATCTACATAAATTGAGGCAAAATACTGGTGGTTATTGTATATTGAATAAAAGTAAAAAAAATACTCTGAGACCTGTGCTCTAAGCCGAGATCTTTGGGATAGTAGACTAATGACTTGACCACTTAGCCATTTCATCAGTTATTATACACATACTTTGTGAATCTCATAAGCTAACATACACAGATAATTGTATTTAGGTGGATATTAAAGGTTCCTGATGACAAAATACAGATAGTTTTTTATACCCAGATGTAAACTTTGTATTACTATGGTGTTATGTGGCTATCCCGGTACAGCAATCTGGTGTCTAGATCTACACTATGTACCAACAGTTTTTATATATAGCAGATAATCGCTACAGAGCAGACGTGACGTTATGGGATTTACAATGTACGAATACAATTTTTGATGAAATAGCTAAAGGCTACTAACCCAAAGATCTAGGGTTTGAGCCCAGTAGGTCTCAGCGGTTTTTTTTTTACTTTTATTCAAGCTATATATTCAGCTGGAATAACCACCAGTATTTTGCCTTTATTTATGTAGATAAATCTAAATATTTCGTAAACTTTATTATTTTTATTTATAAAATAAAATCAATGATACGACTGAAATGCGAACTGAGATCTATATAAGGATTATATGAGATGTATATGAAATCTACATGAGATCAATATGAGATCTCATATAATATTTTCATGTGGGTAATTCTGAAGTTAGAATTTGGAAATTTCTATTGGAAAATGTTAAAATGACGCTTTGAATTTGGTGCATGTGAAAATGTTGAGAAATGTATTTCTGATTTTTCACTTAATTCAAACCGCCATTTTGAAATTTTCCAATGAAAATTTCCAAATTTCGAATTCAGAATCGGAAAGTGTGAAAATTTTTACTTGAGGTGCAAATGTAAAATGACTAAAACTGTTCTAAAATTGTGCCAAACCATATAGATTTCGGACATTTGGTACATTTGAGGAATAGTATGACATAGTTTTAGCACAGTTTTGCGACATCTTAGCACAGACTGACATTGAGAAATATATGTGTATAAATTGCCACCCCTGGCGAGAAAAATCACGTAATTTATCACACAATTAATCAAGTAATAAATCATTTAAATTCTCACGTGATAAATCACTTTAAAAATTGCATTAGAAATCACTCATCAAATTGAAGTATTTGTTTTAATTAAAATAGATTATTTTGTTTTCACTAAACAATTGACTGCAAATAAGTGAAAAAAACTCTGCCTTAACCGAGACTCAAACCCTGGACCTCAACTTCACAATCTTACCCCTTCAAAAACACGTCGGGACATTGGAAGAAGGCAAGCAAAGCGAGAAATAAATCTGAAACCTAAATGTGTTAACCCATTCACCCGTTCCCCAAGTACAATAATTAATTTTTGTAACACATGCATGATTTTCGCATTTTTTTGACCTAAAATTAGTGACAAAAGTAGTCATTTTCAGACCGACGGGCGAAAAAATGCTGCAGCGGGCGCAAAAGTACCTTCTGCAAATAATAGTTTCTAAATTCATTGGCAAATCTTGTAAACTCGCCTGAAATTCAACACGTGCAGTTAGAAACGCGAGAATGAGTACATGAATTACAAAAAATATGGTGTGCACCGAGGTGTGCTGAGCGGGCTTTTTGGCCTCGTGTGGTTGCAGTATTCGTCTGCGGCTCGGGCTAACTCGCCTTGACTTGTACTGCAAACTCCACACTTCGGCCTAAAAAAGCCCACTTTACGCCCTTGGTACACAATATACTATTGAACTACACCTCGCACATCTCAGGAAGGCAAAAAATCGAGCAATAAATCTATACCCAATTACCCCATGCGGTGTCCACGTTTAATAATTTATTTAAGCTACACGTTTTTTTCTTTTTTTTGCGTCTCTCCGGATTTCCCGGCTGGGAAGTTTCGCGCATTTGAGAGCTTTGTCCTGTGATGGACGTGAGGAAAATTATTGACAGAGACTATTTTTATGTATTTTGAGATGTTGAACACGAAGATTTGCAATATTACAAGCGAACCAAATTTTCTAAAATCAAACCATTTTTTTATAGTTTGGTATATTTTTGACTGCATGTACATTATCAATAATATATAATCATTTAAAAGAATAGAAATTTTTTTCGTTTTTTTTAATTTTTATTACCATTTTTTTACATTATTTAGCAGTAATCCGTTATTGATAATATTTTGTATGCATTAGAATATCTAAATGCAGAAAGACTACGTCAAGTTATTACAAAATACGTATGTCACACGCATATTACAAATTACATTCTTTTTTATTCGTGGGTAAAAGAGAATTAGTAATTGATTCATAAAGAAACAATCCATATTCCATAAAATACGTATTACTTTATTATCTCTCCTTATTATTTTGTATTACAGTAATATTAATAAAATTGTATTATTTGTAAAAAGTTATCGAAGAAAAAAATAATTATTGAAAAACCTTTGAAATTTTCAAAGAAAATTAAAAATATATGAAAATCACTTAAAATCTTTGAGATTTTAAGTGATTTTCACACACTGCAACTTTGGGGTTGTTTTTTGAGGTTAGGGGCGAACGCTTGAGGTATCGGTAAAAAATACCGCCGGATTCGTGTTCAGCAGCAAAAAATACATAAAAATACTGTCTGTCAATAATTTTCCTCGCGTCCATCACAGGACAAAGCTCTCAAATGCTCGAAACTACAATTTTGGGGGTGTTTTTTGAAGTTAGGGGCGAACGCTTGAGGTATCGGTAAAATATACCGCCGGATTCGTGTTCAGCAGCAAAAAATACATGAAAATAGTCGTTGCCTGGAATTTTTCTGAGCTCCTGTGATTTCTGACAGCCTGATCATTTCGTAAAGTGGTATTTTTTTAAGGTTAAGGGACCTGCTGCTCTATCTGTAAATTAAATTTCAAAAAAGGCCAAGCTCTAATGGAAAGTACATAAAAAATCCTAAATTTTCCATATTTTTAAATATTTTTAGGTCAAAAGGAATTTTGGGTATAGAGGTGTTCCGGTTGACAAAGAACGTTCCATATATATATTATTTATCCAAACTAACAATGGAACTTCTCTTCCGGCCGTCACTAGGTCCGGATTTTCTTTATTCGTGTGTTTAGTATGGATTCGAGACGCATACGTCTCTGAAGCGCCGCTTGCACGCTTGTGTGTGCTGTGCTCATGCTTTTGTGGCGTGTGCGTGTGCACTGTCACAACGCCCGCCCCCTTCCCCCGCTTAAATTCTCAAGGTGGTTGAGAAAGCGAAGCATTTCCGCGTTGGTCACCTAGAGTACTTAAATGATTTGCACTTCACTCTCATTCACTTTTCCTCTAGAGGATAAAATAAAATGAAATAAAGTGAGGATAAAATAAAATGAAATAAAGTGCATTAATGGTATTGTTCTGTACTCTAGGTTACCTGTTACTCTCTCTCTCTCTCTCTCTCTCTCTCTCTCTCTCTCTCTCTCTCTCTCTCTCTCTCTTTTGACGTTGCGTTTGGTTTCCTTACTATTTGACTGGAATGGGGAGTTTGTGTGTTTACTGAGGAACATGTGTGTGAGTGTGGATGTGTTTTTATTTATTAATTTGTCTGTTACAACCTTATAATTTTTGTTCGCATTTTTGTTTTAAGCGCTCGCTGGCGTGTTTATGTGTTGTGTGCGATTTTGTCAAAATAAATGAAAAGAAAATAATAATTTCGCATCGATGCGTAGTACAATGGAAGAAAAAAAAATAACAATATTTTCGCATTTAACAATATTTTCGCACTCATTCATCCATACTCATCCATCCATACTCATTCAGCGCACTCTTTGGCACTTTCCCTCTTATCGAGAGGTATGAACACTTAACTAATACTATACTGATCTTGTCTTCTCTCTTCTTACTGGTCGTCTTCTTCTTCGGGCTTTTCTTCGCTTACGTACTCTTTGAGCTCTTTTGCGTGGCATGAGCTATTTAGTATTTTTCCGTCGGTATCTTGAAGTACGTAAACGTTTTCTCCTATTCTATTGCTAATTACATATGGGCCGACGTATGGCTTTGCTAATTTCGCGCTAATGTCTTTTTGTGCGGACGACAGGACTTTATTCCTTTTCCAGACTAGCTTACCGATATCGCGCTTATTTTTGCTATAGCGGCTTTCTCACCTACATTTTTCTTTTTCGATTTGTATTTACATGTTATCGTGTAAGTGTTTTAAATTTTTCAAAATATTGAATTTTCTTCTAAAAAGTTTTTAATTGTTTCGTTCATGAATTCGCGGCCGTTATCGGATACAAATATTTCTGGTGTTCCAAATTGTACGCATATGACATTTTCTAACGCGTTTTTGACGCTTACTGCGGTTTTCTTTCGGATTGGTATACAGATCATGAATCTAGAAAATAAGTCTTCGAATACTATGAGGTATTCGAAACCTGCTTTACTTTTAGGGAAATCTCCTATTAAATCGGCTGCAATAATTTTTCACGGTTGATCGACGTCGCGTGAGCCCATCAATCCTACCTGTGGTTGCTGTATAGTTTTTGTCTGTTGACAAACCATGCAATTTTTAACGAAACGGACCTTATCTTTGTATGCGCCGGGCCAATAATAAAATTGCGCTATTCACGAATATGTTTTATCTTTGCCTGAATTGTCGGCTGACGGTTCGGAGTGTGACTCCTTGAGGATTTGTTCGCGTTTTTCTTTCGGGACAATCAGTTTCCACGCGTCTAGATCTGTCAATATGTCGTCAATATCTTTGTTCGGTTTGTATCTATAAATTTTTCTGTCGACTATTTTCCAATCTCTATATCTGCGCGGGAATTTTAGTATTTGATAAGACCGTTTTTGTACCATTTATTGGTTGTTGTCTTGTTGATCGC
This sequence comes from Trichomalopsis sarcophagae, assembly GCA_024372645.1. NCBI lineage: Eukaryota > Metazoa > Arthropoda > Insecta > Hymenoptera > Pteromalidae > Trichomalopsis > Trichomalopsis sarcophagae. The sequence goes on along the minus strand of QLSS01000651.1, from coordinate 42,683 downwards.
AATTGCGTTAATTTCTACCGTCTCTTCGTTTTCAAACATTCACGATAGTGCATCTGGCACTACGTTATATTTGCCTTTTCGGTGTACGATTTTGAAATCATAACTCATGAGTTCTTGTGCCCATCGGCCTAATCTTCCTACGGGGTCTTTTTTCTTGAAAAGCCACTGTAGTGCGGTATGATCAGTAATCACAGTAAAACTGCTTCCTTCTATATACGGTCTGAATTTTATCGCTAAGCACTCACGTTCAGTCGTACTGTAATTCAATTCATTTTTCCGTAATGCTCTACTCGCGTATGCTATTACTTTCTCCTCGTTATTAATTATTTGTGTAATAACGCTTCCTAAACCCGTGTTCGATGCGTCGCAATGCAAAATAAATTCTGCGTCAGAATCCGGTCTGTGCAAAAGGGATGCCTCGGTGAGCGCTTTCTTTATTATTTGAAATGCGTTTTCTTGCTCCTCTTTCCACACGAATTTGACATCTTTTCGTGTCAATTTTGTGAGCAGATCTGCTATCGATACGAAATCTTTAATAAATTTTCTGTAGCACGAGGCCATTCCGAGGAACCTGCGCAGCTGTTGCAGAGTTCTTGAACTCGGGTAATTTCTAACTGCTTCGGTTTTGTCGGGGTATATCATAAGCCCTTTTTCATTGACTAGAAAGCCTAGAAACTTTACTACTTTACAACCGAATTTGCAGTAATACGGTTTATTAATTTCCGTAGCATTCGTAGATGCTCTTCGAACGTTTCTATTGCGAGTACGATATCATCTAGATAATTATACGCGTATGGTTCGAGGTCGCCGATTAACTCTTCTAGCAGTCTCTGGAATATCGCTCCGCTTCCACTTAGCCCCATGGGTAAACGCGTGTATAGCTATAATCCGCGTCCCGGTATCGTAAACGCCGTAATTTCTTTCGACACTTCCGTCAGTCGTATTTGGTGATACGCATTGCTTAAATCGATCGTAGTTATGTACTTTGCGCTTTTTAATTTATTTAAAATAACATCCATATTTTTTTTTTTTTTTTTGACAAACTATCCACGACCTGCATATTTACGCAGATTCTATATGAACCGTTGCTTTTTGTCACCATAACTATCGGGCTGTTCCATGCACTGTGCGACTTTTCGACTATTCCTGATTCTATCAATTTATCTAATTGTTCTGACATTATTTTTTGCATTTTATCCAAAACTGGGTGATATCTTTGTTTGACCGGTTTTACTTTAGGTAATAGTTGTATTTCGTGTTCAACGAGGTCAGTTGTTTTTAAGATTTTGTCGTGTTGTCCGTCGCATGGCAGTAACTCGTCTATCAGATTGTTAATCTGTTGTTGCTTGATAGCCGATATTGGGGATTATCCGCAGCTAACAACATTTATCGGACTGTCACATGTGTCGATTGACCACACTTCAAAAGCAATTTCTTTCTTGTCTTTTCGGCCTGGGAGTTTGAATGTATCGCGGCGTGCATCTATTTTCATACCGAATAAACGTACTAAATCTATACCCAGAATGAAATCGGTCGGAATTCCAGGAATAACGAGAATTTGCGCTCTTTTGCTCACTCCTGCTATTTCCAACGGTACGGTAATTTGTCCGTCGATTGGCTCAGGAGAGCCGTTCGCCATTACGGCATTTTTGTAAACCGTCGGTTTAATTTTTGCGCCTAACCTTCTCGCCATTTCTTTTCCGTGTTTTCCTATTATTGTACGTGCTGCCCCTAAGTCGACTAAGGCTTTGAATTCCGTGTTGCCGACTCTAATTTTTAGCCAATATCGCGGATGTTCTACTGGTTTTCCCGCGTCCGGTACTGACAGTGGTTCCTGCGAGTTAATGCTGGGCTGCTTAGTATCGCCGTTATTTAATTTTCCTTTTCGTATTTTTGAGACCTTAGACTTTTTGGCCAGCGTGGTCTCACTTATTCCCCGTTCCTCGTTTCCCATCTCTTCGGTTTCTATCGCGTTCGTAGGTGGACCGCGATTTTATATCCACCCTTTTCTCTATTATTGTTAAAACCGCCTCTATTGCCGACGTTTTGGTATCCGCCTCGATTGTTCAAATCCCCTCTATTATTTTGCGACTTGTTATCGTTCTGGTGATATCGCCAATTATTGTCGTCGTCGGGGTCATTTCTATTTGCGTTGTTGTTGTTATTATTATAGTCTCCACGGTTGTTATTATTTCCTCGATACTGGTTATTGTACCGTTTGTTGCCTCTCGAATTATTATTACCGGAGTTCTGCGGATTATTTTGATTGCTATTCTGGCCGTCGCCTTGTTGATTCGAATTATTTGGCCCGTTCGAATTTTGAGACGATTTCGGACTTATCTGGTTTGCGTCTGCCGCTTTAATCGATTTGCGAAATTTCGTTAATTCTTTACTTATGTATTTCGTTACGTCGTCCATCGTCGGTACTTCTACTGTGTTTATGCTAGTTCGGGCTTTTTCAGCGTGTTTGCCGTAACGCCATTATTATACGTTTTGTCTACATTCGGTTTCGGCGCTGCGGCGTTAGCTGATTTTTCGTTTATGCGTTTTCTGGTTTCGTACGCTTGGCCTATAGATCTCGCTTGATTCAAAAAAATTTCGAGGGTTTCGTTTTTAAAAGGACGTAATAACGTGAAAAATTCTCCTCGCATATTACTATAAATACGGTTAATTTTCTTTTGATCGATCCACGGTTCTGGTAATTTTTTTAACATTGCTAGCATTGCGTTTAAATAATTATTCATCGTTTCGTTCGGCTTTTGTTTTCTTTCGCCGATTTCATCTTCGAACTCCTCGTGATAACCTTCTGATCTAAACTGATTGTGCATGTCTATTTCGAATTGTGTTCACGTTAACCATTTTTCTTGATTTACGCGAAGTGCGTCGAGCGCCGGTTCTTTTAATATAAATGCTTTCAGTATTTTTTATTAACTAAATAAAAGGGTTTTTGCCGAAAGGCTTTTTCCTCTAATACAGTGTAAATTCAGTTAATCGAACCGCTTATTCCTTTCCTAAAAAATCCGAAATAAAATCAAATCATTTTAACTAGGCTTTTATGTGCCCCCCATCAAAAAGCCTCGAACGTTTACCTAACGAACTTATTGTACAATAATATTAATAAGAGTATACCGACTTTAGTAACTTTTCTCGACCTGGCAAAGGCGTTTGACACAGTGGATCATAGTATCCTACTAGATAAATTATACTGTGTAGGAATGAGGGGAAAAGCTCTGATTCTATTTTCTAGTTACCTTAGTAATAGATATCAAAGTGTGAAAATAGATGGTTGTGTGAGTGTTAACCTACTAATAAATACTGGTGTACCACAAGGTACGACACTTGGTCCACTGTTGTTTATATTGTACATAAATGATATACTTTAAGAGATACCCCAGGAAGCTATTCTATCATACGCGGACGATACTGCTATAATTGCAACAGGAGATAGCTGGGTGAAAGCCAAAGATAACATGAATGATTATTTGTTGAAAATACACAAATAGCTTGCGGTAAATAAGCTATCATTAAATGTTGATAAGTCTGTTCGTATGACTTTCGGTAGCTATGTCCAAATAGATGTAAAGATATAGAATAAAAAACTAGTTAGGGTTGAGAACTATAAATGTCTTGGGATAGCCTTTGACTATAATTTATAATGGGATATGCATATGTTATATATTATTAGGAAAACTAAATATCTTTTTTTCTGCTCTCTAGATAAACGGTTATAAATGAAATGTATTTATATGCATATAATGCTAAAACTAAAGCAAGAAAGTAATAGTATAAAGGCTACTGTCTTTGTGTAAATGTGGGATAATTTTAAATTTTAAGTAATTTCGTTATTTTTTTATCTTGTAATAATTTATGCCAGCCCTGCGGTCAGATAACCTCGTTTATCTTAGCAGGAATGCGGAGTTTGTGTATATCTTTTTTTGTGTATATCTCTTTACCCCCTTGAAGGATTACCACCTTCTCGTGTGCCCGATGGCTCGGTGAGAAGGCTTCTCTGGTCGATTGTGCGGCGGATCTCGGACCCGGACCCGGCGAGAGTGAATGTTTGGCTGTGTCTGATTCCCTGTAAAAAGGGCCCTTGCTTCGGACTCTCAACGGGCCTGGGGGCATGACTCACTCAACTCTGATGGAGCAGAGCGAAAACTGCCTGGCGGACCGACTAGGGGCTAGGAGTAATCCCCTAACCAGGCGAAAGCGGTAGTGCCAGTTGGGAAACACAACTTATGAACACACATCTTACACCTCAACACTCACACACTGCCGACCCTAAAGCTGCTCCCGGGCACGTGTATCCACCAGGGTTACTTGGGGAGGGCTGACTGCGTCGATCTGAGGGTACCGTAGGAAATCTAGGTTAACTGGCGCTCCTAGGCCGTCAGATAGTACAGGGGCCTGGGTCAGCCTAACTAGGATGACCTGGCTGCCCTATCAACCGACGAAAAATCCCGCCTGACCTAACAGTGCCAGTTGGTGATCGGATAGGGCCATGTTGGGCCGGGATAGGGGGGCGGGGCTTGGTCCACACACACTAACACACACGTAAAATATTTGAATGATAATGGAAAAGAATAAGATACGGAAACAGTTGCAAAAGTACCAGCAACAAAGAAGCTCCCCAGCTTAAGCCAACTCCGTACGAACGGTATTTTGGAAGACCGGTCGGCCGTCGTCGAGACGGCAAATACCGGTGAAAGTTCCCAGGAGAGTTACTAAACTAGCCTCGGGGGCGAAGCTAAGGACGAAGCGCCTGGAGGATGCTCTTGGGGGGTCTCAGGTTGGGATTCTTGCGGGCGCGTCCAAAAGGCAGCACTCCGACAGCTCCATCCCGAGGGAGTTCAAAAAGAGGTCAGTTGGGGACGCTCCTAAGAGTTAAAGACGAGCGGTGGCTACTGACTTAAAGGTGGCCATCGTTCCGATCAAGTACCCGAAGGAGCGCCTTGACGAGGACCATGGAAAGATGGTCCTAGAGGCCTTGGATGGGAGATTAATGATTCCCCGGACAGAGGCTATTTTCCAAGTTTCTTTACTGAAAATAAAATACAGCCCTTTTTACTGCAAAATACGGTAGTAGCACTTCGGTCGTTCTAGCTAGACATATGGCGGGGGTGCGTACAGGTATTTGCCTAATCCAAGAACCTTGGATTTACAACGGCAAAATCGCAGGCTTAAACAGAATAAGTACACTGATCAGCGGCAGTCTCGTCTTGACCAGAACGTGCTTTATTGTTAAGCTATTGTTAAGAATCAAATGCAAAAAACCACATTACGATCCGTCTTACTGCTCCAAAATTCGATAGTCCATTGCTTCAATTCCTCGACTAAACGCGCACATCCGAAATACTCGCATCAATAACCTCAATTTTGGAACTTAGGGGTTTCCAACGTCAAGTTCATTGAATACCAACGAATACCAACATATTTTGACGTTCTACACGTTACATTGTAATGGAAAGAAGTCAAATTTTTGGTTTCTACAAATACGGAGATTTCTTTGAACCAAGAATTTGGAACCGTAGAGGTGTGGCAGTTCAAAATTTCTTTCCGTGTAGTGAAATTAATAAGCGAGACAAAAAATTCATATCTGAGAGAAGAATTAGTTAATAAATGGATTTCTGCTGTTGATTTAATTTATTGCTGCTGCTATTATTTCGTTGTGTTGTTTAAGCATTCAAAATTAAAGGTAAGTTATTATTTTTCGGTAGCTATTTCGGTAATAGCCATACGAGAGAGAGAGAGAGAGAGAGAGAGAGAGAGAGAACATAAGCGTGTCACACAAAGAAACATAATGTCGAAAGTTTAAAGCGAGAAGGGGTTGGTCTCGTGCTACTGCGCCCACTGCGACATCATGTACGCGTATTTGGACCTATTCGTATTCGGTTACTTATTTATTAACCCATCAACTCATGCACCCGTTTTATAGCGTAACCTATGGAATCATTTTTTAACAGCCTTGATGCCTGTACTATGTGAGAATTCTTACTAATCACCACTGATCACCCTCTGGCACGTGCCAGCACGCACACACGCGTATAGCGTATACCTACACGCGCTTGCGCACATCTTACTCCTATTTGAGAGCGATGGTGCGTCGATGCCTAGCCAAGCGTGAGGGAATAGGTCGGCTATTTATTAATAGAGTGTAGGTGCGTCTCGCTTGGCTGCGGTGTGTCCGATGATAATAGAATGATGGGCGCGTGTATGTGTGTGTAGAGTGAATAGCTGTTTTCCGACGAGGCGCACAGGACGAAACATTGATTTCGTGCCCTGTGTAGTGTAAACCGCGACGGTGTATATAATGCGCCTGATTTATGACGGAGCTGTGAGAAAATTTCTGCGATGCGAAGGATTGTGCTTTCTTTTTGAGAAATTAGTTTTTCAATATCCGTTTTACAAGGAAGCAGAGCCAAGAGAGATTCACATTGTTCAATATACGAGCGTGTAATAATGTATTAGGAGAAATTTCCTCGGTCTCGTTGCTTCTGCGCAGGACTATAATCCCATTATTAGAATCGTACTGCACTACTGCGTTCCCATATAATCAGATATTATCATATACTCCCAGGCTGTATGTAACAGAACGACTAGCGTCGGGGATTTTTTTATTAATATTTATACGCTAAAAATGCTTTTTCAATTATACTGCCGCGGCGTTTAAAAGTCCATCAGAGCCGCGCCGTTGCGCGGAAAATCTCTTTCTCCTGCTTCGCGTCCGACATATTTTCGCATACGGTACGAAGTAAGGAAGTATCGCGTATGCTACAATGGGCCGTCGAGTACACACTCGAGTTCCGCAAAAATAATATAATAAGTCCACGCGGAAGCAGTGCGGCTTATTGTGGCGCGATTCTCTCTCTCTCTCTCTCTCTCTCTCTCTCTCTCTCTCTCTCTCTCTGGTTTGACAATCAAAGCCGAGTATCCCTAAGGCGGTTCCTGCACCTGTTCGGAACCGTAGCAAAATTCGTATTGCCCACCTCAACGCTAGTTCTATCAAAGCCCACTTCAACGAAATAGAAATTCTTTTATCTGACAATAGTGTCGATGTCTTGATTATTACTGAAACCTGGCTTACTCCACCTGTGCAGTCCTCACTTTTTTCTATCCCTGGCTACAATTTTATTCGCAATGATGGAATGTGCCAATGTGGAAGGAGTTATGTATATTCACGGCGGTGGTATCGGATTTTATATTCGTGAGGATTTGCGTTTCTCTCTATTGGAAGCTTCTAACATCAATAATATTAATGAGACTGAATATATGCTTGTTAGCATTGATTGCAGTTCAAAAATTTTGCTTGGCAGTGTTTACCGCAGACCAAAAGGGCATACTCTTTCCACCTTCTTCAACGCTCTGCAAAATCATTCTCACCGGTTTGGGAATGTTGTCGTTGCGGGCGATCTTAATTCCGACTTGCTCTCCGTTAATTATTACGGCAATCATCTCCGTAATTTTATTAATGAAAATAATTTTCACCTTGTACCGTTTGGCGCTACTCATCACACAGATAATTCCGACACGTGGATCGATGTCATTCTATCGGATTGTGGCGACAAGGTCGTGCACTATGAGAAATCCACTGCACCTTTCATCAATGGCCACGACTACCTTATGATTGATTTCACGTTGGATCTCCCTGTAAAGCACGAGCTGCAGATCATATCACGTGATTTTCGAAGGTTCTCTTCAGCCACTTTTCTGGCTGACCTTCTATCTGATCTTTCCATGCCAGTTTTCTTCGATCCTATAGCCAGCGTCGACGACAAGCTGGCCGGTTTTCAGCAAGCTGCGCTTAAGGCTTTGGATTCTCATGCACCGTTTACCGTACGTAAGCCATATCGCAACCCTACTCCGTGGTTTACACTAGACCTTAAGAATCGTTGTAAAGCTCGCGATCGGCTATACTTACCGCTAAATTATCTAGAAATCGGGCAGCTATTATCCGTTACAAAATTGCTCGCATGGAGGTGAAAAGTGCTATTCGAAGTGCACGCGAGAAGTACTTATTACACGGCTGCTCTGATAGAGAGAAATGTTGGGGCTTTCTGCGTCGAAATGGTTTAGTCCCGGCCTAAAGCAAATCACCTCTCCATTTCTTTGATAAGGATACCCTCATCAAGTATTATTCCTCTGTCACTTGCGCCCATCCAGTTTGCTCGTCTGATTCTCTAGGTGCTATTCTCGATGGGCACTATAATAGTTTAGGTTTTGTGGATGAATTTAGGTTTAGGAATCTTGACTGCGTCGAGGTTGCACAGTATATGTTAGCTTGCCTCTCTAAAGCCAAAGGTCGAAACTCTAATGAGTTATCTCTCTGATATTTTGATCAAGTATTACCTCAAATTGACCCGTTTTTCACGGAGCTTTTAAATCTGTCGATTGCGAGCGGAGTCTACCCATCAATTTGGTAAAGGTCGGTCATTGTGCCACTTAGTAAATGCCTGACACCTAGCTCTCCGGGTGATACTGGCCCTGTTGCTAACATCCCACACTTTGCCAAGGTGTTTGTTCTCATTTGATAGAGCTGTATGGTGGAATTCGTATAAGGGATGAGCGGTCAAGGTAGAGTTAAATAAAATACATCAATATCCGCGGTAAGAACTATTACTAACTTGCCTAGGCATAAAAACCCCTTCGGAATAAGAGGAAAAGCCAGAGCAAGTTGAATAATAAAATTTATTGAATTATTAAGACTGATACAATACATACAGGCACACGCATACAGATATGCACTTTACAATAATTTAACGTACGCGCTTCTAAACTTATAATTTTAAGTATACTTATCAATCCGGTATAGTCGGCAGAGGCGAGCAATTCGGGTCGGGCGGTATAGTCGACGTCGACGATAATTTTGATCTATTTGAAAAACTTGTGAGGCCAGATTAGGAAACCGTGCCTTCTCTTCAGGGCAGATTTGTCTTAGTGGTGGAGGACGACGGCGAACGCCTTCCCACGGCAGCCCCGACGTCTCGGGAACGGGTACAGCCCTTGCCCCGTGGGCGCAATGGAGAACTCTCGCAGTAAATATGCAGTTGTCGCAGTGCCGTCGATCCTAGAACGGAAGTCCGTTCAACACAAGTGACGTTTCTTTACGTACTTGGTCCACGCAAATAGCACTCACACACACAAGATTTAAACACCTTAGCGATATAAGAACTAGAGAGAGTACTGGTCTGAGCGGCGGCTCGAGATGAAGTGAGTTCTCGGAAAACGAGAATCGGTCGCTTCAACTAAGTAGGCAACGCCCGCAGGCGCTCAGTGTACGGACGCTGGGACTGGAGAAGGAGGGGATGTATGCAGGCCAGCGGCGTGGGCCGCGTTGCTGCTGCTATTGTAAGGGTGCGGGAGTTGTATAGGCAATAAAGCCATTTGAGAGGATCATTTCGCACAGGCGTGCGGCGGAGCGTGTATACATTTTTTCTATTACAGGAATAAATCTTTTATAGGTGGTGCTCGTCCTTTTCTCACTCGTTTATAACTAGTCCTGGTATTTGCGCTTTCTTTTAGTCTTATAATAGACAGATGGGGAAATACCGTAGTAAAATATACGTGCGCTATTCGGGAAATCCCGTGCATAATTACAGTGTGCGAGAAAGTAGGCTCAGTTAGAACAGATGTGTGCGGTAAATTTACAATAAAGTATATGTCGGACAAGAATAGAGAAAATATTATTACAATTTGATTAAAGTCTAAATACATGCATTGTTAAGTCGCAAAGAGCGCAAAAATGCGCGAACAGTGTTTTATAAAATAATTACAGACCAGGTTATTGCTTACCTCGAAAATAACAATCTTATCTCTCCGTACCAATCTGATTTTCGTAGCAACTACAGCACGCAAACAGCACTATTGAATGGTACTGACGATATCAGGCGGGGCGCGGATAAGGGCCTTCTGTCCCTGCTTTTATTGTTTGATTTTAAGCGTGCTTTCGACTCGCTCGACCACGATACCTTGCTTGCCAAGCTGAAGTCGATTGGTTTTTCAAACGAGGTGGTTCGTTGGTTTCACTCGTACTTAACTGGTCGTTCACAGGCTGTTGTCGGCCTCGATGGCACCCTTTCCGATTTTCTTCCCAACACGTCGGGTGTACCTCAAGGATCTTCTCCAGACCCTGTGATTTTTCTCATCTATATTAATGAGATTATCTCAGTCCTTCGACATTGCAGTAAGTCGTGCATGCTGTTTGCCGATGATCTGCAAATATATGTATAATGCCTACCTGGTGATATTAGTAGAGCGGTCGCATCCCTTAACGAGGATGCTAGCCACATTCTCAAATGGTCTCAGGATAATGGCCTCCTTTTGAATGTTGGCAAAACGAAAGCTATGATTGTTGGATCAACTCAGCACCATATGCGTCTGGATTTGCAGCAAATCGAACCAATCGTTGTGGGTGGATTACCGATTCCCTTTGACGATTCCGCGAAAAAATTAGGTGTAATCTTCTCGAAAACTCTCTCTTGGAATGCTCATTTATCTCGCACCTACTCTAACGCGCATTTTGCTCTTTATCGCCTTAGGTTTAAGGGTTATTGTCTTCCTATTAGTTTAAAAATCCAACTAGTCAATGCTCTAGTTCTTTCATATATCGACTATGCTTGTCTCGTTTATATAGACCTTCCAGATTACCTTGCTATCAAATTGCAAAGGTTGTGTAATTCTGCGGTACACTTTATCTTTTTCTTGAAGAAAGACTCTGAGCTTGGTCCGTACTATGCCAAGTTGGGCTGGCTATCACTTAGCCACCAGCGAAATTATTATTTAGGAATTACTTTGTATAAGCTCTTCATTCATAAGCGGCCCGGATATGTTTCCGAGTTATTCGTGCCACCTAACGAGGACTTACGGCGCTCGGCCAGAAACCAGTGGTCTGCGTTTGCGATACCGACTGCCAGGACCGAGATTTTTAAAAACTCATTCACAGTTATAGGCATGCACTTTTGGGATTCTATCCCTATAACTATTAGGCTTAGCAAATCGCTAGGCGCATTCAAACAGCGCCTTTATGATTATCTTTTAAGTCTGCAGCAACGTTATGTGAATTATTAATCTTAGGTTAGATTAAGGATGTTACTGCGAGTTTACTCTGCTCTTAATATTTTGCTTCTATTTTGCCATTGAAAATTTGTTATTATTTTGTTACTTTTATTTTGTATTTTTATCTTGCTACGTTATGTACGTTGTGTATGATTTGCTCCTCGCCCTACGGCCATTTGGCCACGGCGTTAATAAATTTGTTTATCAATCAATCAATCAATAAATCTCTCTCTCTCTCCATCAAGCGGTTTTCAACTAAAGGGCTATCTAATGATTAACTCGCTGTTTTGATGGTTAGATTGGTTCGGAACACATGTAAACATGCGTGAATTTCTGTGAAAAAAAAATTGACGACAGTGTTCGTATTCTATAATAAGAAAACAGAGGGGTCTGCAAACTTTTGGACAATGAACTATCTAAAACTTTTATTAAATTGTGTATCAAAAATCGCCTTATCGATTAGCAAGCAGATATATAGATATATTAAAACAAATCACTGAAGTATTATATAATAATATGGATAGAAATATACCAACTATTGTAACTTTTCTTGATCTGGCCAAGGCCTTTGATACGGTAGATCATAAATTACTGCTTAAAAAACTTTACTGTATAGGTATTAGGGGTCAGGCATTGGATCTTCTTTCAAGCCAGACAGTTAAAATTGAAGAATGCAAAAGTGATTTTTTGTTAATAAACACAGGTGTCCCTCAGGGTACTATAATGGGGCCACTACTATTTATATTATATATTAATGATATCTTGAAGGAGATCCCCCTGGACTCTATACTGTCTTATGCTGATGATACTGCCATAATTGCCACCGGAGAGAATTGGTTAGAGGCTCAAAGTAATATGAATGAATTCTTGTTGGTCATAGATAACTGGCTGGCAGTGAATAAATTATCGCTAAATGTACATAAAACAGTCTTTATTACATTCGGAAGCTATTGTAACAGTGTACCTGCTCACATAGAAGTTAAAATACAGGATAGATTGTTGACTAGAGTGGAGAGCTGTAAATACCTTGGAATTGTATTTGACTATAATTTAAAGTGGGATAAACATGTTCAATATATAATTAAGAAAACGAAGTACTTAGTATATATTTTTTACAAGCTAGCTAACATCATGTCGACGGTAACATTACGAATGATATATTATGCTTTTTTCCATAGCATGATAAGCTATGAAATCCTAGCCTGGGGTGGAGTGTATACAAATAATCGAGATCTGGTGCAAAAATTGCAACAGAAAATACTGAAAATAATTAATAAAAACAGTTTCAACGTACATGACAGCCCTCTAAACCTGGAACAACTATTTATCTTTGAGGCAATAAGGCTACATTTTAACGACCTCAAAACCCAGTACCTAAGTTCTACTAGTGTTACTAGGAAAAAGAGTTTAATTGTACCTAAAAGTTATAAAAGAGTCAGTGATAAGAAAAGTATTAACAAAGCTATCATTACATACAATGCACTACCAAATGATCTAAAAGTAGTAGATATAAAAAAACCATCGGGTAAAAATTTAATAAGGAGGTGGATTAAAATAAATTATTAATTATGTATTGGTGTTATTCAACATTGTTATTATTTTAATGATTCTGTTATCACTGCGTGCGAAATAAAATTAAGCAAAGGAAGCTTTAGTTAAAAAGCTAATGAGCACGAGATTGATGCTTTTTGTTTTGTTCTGGGAAATATAGAATAAGATAGAAAGTTTATTTTTTACTAGTTTTAAGCGTTTTTTTATATTTGTATTTTTTTAGTATGTAATGCCAGGGCTTGCGAACAGATAACCTGTTTACCTCTGCAAGATTTCTGAGTATAACTGTAATAGTTATACTCTGTAATATTCTGGATTAAATAAATAAATAAATAAATATCTTATTTATTGGACTTATAAATTTAGTTAGAGGAAGCTACGTGCCAATTAAAATTTGACAGTGAAATATTGTAAATATATCGCCGAAGCATTTTTCTATTACTGTTGTTATTATCTTGAGCTTAAAGTATATCTCATAAGAACATTTTCAGTAATAAAAGGTTAAATTTTTGAAATAATAATATATTTTACCTTTTCATAAATCTTAAAATGATTATTATATCGATAAAAGATCGGAAAATAGCATTGAAGCATATGGAGCCGATTGAGTTTTTAAAAAAATTGTATATTTTCATGCAAAATATTTTCGATTAGGCTGGTCAGAACAATGCCCAACGAAAATTTATCGAAAGAGACCGCGTTTTGAAAGCTGGATACATAATTCTTTGCAGTGAAGTAGATACATATTTAGAAGCTAGAGGAAAGCTCCTATCTTCTGCGCTCTGATTAGAGTTAAGTCAGGAAAGGGGACAGACCGGTTTAAATGAGTGATAGAACTTAGTGTATGATAACAACGACTTATATTGTAAGACTAGAAGTTAACAAGAGACCGATAGGTCTGTCCAGATCGGCGGCCAGGCCGAGACTGATAAGACGACAAGCTCGCCTCGCGCTCGCCACGGCGTGGTGGTCCGCCAGGTGGCGCGTCAGTTCCTTGGTGGTGCCCGGAGGGGATCCCCACACACATACGCGAAAAGCCTCGTGAATGTTCTTGCAAAGCAGTTTTAAGCGGTCAATGCAAACACATCGTGGCAACGTTACTTCATCAGGCTTTTTTCCATTCAACTAACCTATCTAGTTCTTCTACTGCTCCAAAATAGTTGGTTTTTAGCTATAGAGATTTAAGGTGAGTGAGTCATCGGGCAATAAAAGAACACAGTCCGTCTCTATGAAAAAACGTTTATTGCTAAAAAAGGTACGGACGTAAATCTGGGCGTATGCGCCCTCATGGAGAGTCGGTGCGGAACTGCGCCGGCGAGCTGAGCGACGCAGCTTAGCAAGCTAGCGCATGCGCAGAGAGGGGAAGGTCCCAAGTGTCTATTTCTTTATCTCCAACACTTCCTCTCACTTAGAGAACTCCCTCTTAGTCCCAAGGTTCCTCTTTTATGGACGATTCAGGTTGTTGGTCCTCGTCCTTGTCCTACTCAGAGAGATCTGAAACGAATACATGGTTATTAAGTTACATGTTAAATATAAGCTTTAACAATTCATTATGCAATTGTTTAGGCAAGGCCTTAGTAAATATGTTAACTAATTGACTCTTTGATTTAACCCATTCTACTTTTATGTACTTCTTATTAACACATTCTTTGACATAATGTTCTTTTCTTTTAACCATATGTCTCAAACGATTAACACCAATTACTTTCGCACAAGAAATGGCTGACATGTTATCGCAATACAATGCAGAAATATAGTCTCCTTGCATGTTTCGGTCATGGGTACATAATCAGATTGACATGTATATAAAGCTACACTTCACTGTTTGTGCATTCTCCACGCTACTGTGTTGCCGAACAATCGAATAATATAACCACAGGTGGTCAGTGAATCTTTGCAGATTTGCAGAATCTTTGTAAGATTGGCGTCTGAATACGCTATCAAGCCTTTATCTGTTCGATTGAACGTCAACACGGAATTTCATGTTCTAGATAAAAATTAAAATACTCTCTTGACCATATTCCAATTTTGGACAGTGGGATTCACTTGATGCCTGCTGAGTACATTTACAGCTTATGAGATGTCAGGTCTAGTGGCATTTCCAAGTAGAGTAATTATCCAACGGCTTCTCTGTACAATCTGTTGGGAATTTGTTCTTTACGCGATTCAGTCAATGTATATTCAGTTTTCTCCCTTTCTTTTCTATCTCTACTTGTAGCTTCGCAGCACCTCATTGATGTGCTAACAGGTCTGCACATTTCAAAACCAAATCTACTTAGCATCTTTTTTATAAACTAAATTTGACTCAACTTGCCATATCTCTGTCTAATTTAATTCCCAAGAATTCTTTGGGGCTCCCGAGATCCTTCATTTTAAATTTTGTACTTAAGCTTTTGCTCAAATCGTTCAGAGCTTCGTTGCTTGAACTGGACATCAGAACATCATCTACATACAGAATAACGAGGATTGTATCTATACCTAAGCGTTTAATATACAGACATGGGTCTATATCGTTTGAATTAAAACCTAGTTTTGTTATCACACTTGAAAACTTACCGTTCCAGTTCTTGAGACTTATCTTTAGTCCATAGAGTGATTTATTCAATTTCCATAAGAATCGTTTTCTAGTTTGGTTATCTATCAATACTCCCTCTGGAATTTCCATGTGAATATCCTCTGAGAAATCACCGTACAAAAATGCCGTTTCTACATCAAGTTGTCTAATCGGGTGATTCAATTTATTCGCTATCGAGAGGAAAGCTCTAACCAGTGACATTCTGGAGACTGGAGTGTGAGTTTCGCGTAAATCGTATTCATTTTTATCTTTAAACCCTCGAATAACCAATCTACCTTTAAATTTAGTTTCACCTTGTTTATTTACTTTTCTTTTAAAAACCCATCTAGAATCTATTATATTAGGTCTAGTATTTCTCATTGATACTTTCGATTACAGTATGTACCGTTCTTCTTTAATGGAATCTAATTCAGACTTAATAGCTTCCATCCAGTATTCCCTGTCTGAAGAACCTACAGATTGTTTATACGTTTGGGGATACCCTTGTATTTTTGCTAGAAGAGCATGATATTTTAGATCACTAAAATCTCTGTCGAAATCCAACTCTTGTGTTTCATGATCTTCTGTTATAAAGAACATTGCTACCGGGTTCCTTTTCGATCTACCTCTTTCCCGTTTTACTTCATTCTTAGTCTCTTTGACTTCATTTCCTGACTCCACTGACTCGAATGTTACTACCTTTGCAGTCTCGGAATCGATTTCCTTTTTAAACGTTAACTCTGATTGATCATTTGTGATACTCATATTCGGAAAATTTTCATAAGTTAAGTTTTCTACGAATCTGACATGTTTACAATCATACAACTTATTTTCGCTTGGTATCAGTATCGTATATCCTGTAGTTAAATATCTAACCAAAAATTCCAGTTTGGCCTGGGGCAAAAACTTTGTGTCTGTGTTACGAGCTATCTTTACATACGCAGCACAATCAAAACGCTTGACCTGACTCACATATTCAGAATTATTCGTTAAAATCATACTCAATGGTGATTTCGCTTCTATAGTCTTGTGAGGTGTTTTGTTATAAATGTAGCTGGCTGTTTTAACTGCAAGATCTTAATATGAATACGGTAAGCCAGAATCGAGCATCATGATTTTCACATTGTTTTCCAACGTACGATTGAACCTCTCAGCAACACCGTTGTGTTGAGGTGTATCTGAGTACGCTAGTTGTAATTCTGCTCCGTAATTATCTAATACGTTTTTAGTAGCCAGACAAACAAATGACGTACCTCTATCACATCTCAAATAGCTAAAAAAAAAGAGTCTGTAGCACCGTAGTGTTAAGTTTGATAAATCGTTAAACCTAAAGAAAATTTCGATGGACTTTTTGTTTTTCTAAAAGTTTGAAAATACAAAATACTCTGTACTGGATTTGCGAAGCTTTTGCGCTGACATTCCTCTAATTATTTGACGTGTCCTTATTAAATCTACTGATTAATAATAGATGTACACTTGATGGTAGTTAATTATGGGAGAGCATTTTTGAAATGCTCCAATAAGATTGCCAGATTGATAAATTCTAACTAATCAAAAGCACGACTTCGGAAACGTTTCAAAAGAATTAATTACCGTCGAGTATAAATTAATATATTCAATACAGCCAACATTCTATAAAAGTATTTATAGCTACTAGTACACAGTACCGGCTGAAAAATTATAGAATAAAATAGAAATAAATTATGAATATTAATAAATGTTTTTAAACTCTTTTTAATTATTTGATAACAGTATTAACTATATTAACAAAATCTAACAAAAAAATAATATTAATTAAACATTATTTTTATTTACATTCATAAAATAATGTAAATGGTAAGATTATAACAATCATAACTGTTATATTCTGTACTAAAATGTAATACATAATACAATATTTACTTTTATATTACATGATGAAGATTTCTTCAATCCCTAACAAAAAAGAAAAATGAAAACAATTGAAAAAAAACATTATGAACTGCAGATGACAGCAGAAAAATATCGGAATTGAAACACAGACAACAGTAATCTTTTTTGTCTTCAGTTTTATTCAGATTGCTAGATACTTTACTTGGATTTTTATTTCAGGTGTAAAATTTCACAATTTAGAAAATAAATAAAAAAATGAATACAACAGACAATAACTATTAATAAGCGAAGACAACAGTTTATTCATAGTTCAAAACAGTTTTCTTTATTTCATAATTGCTGTCTTCTACGTTCACTATTTTGTTACTAATCAAAACAGCTATCTTCGGATTTCTACACAATTTTCTTAACTTTTTTAAAAACACGCCTATAATAACATAAAAAAATTAACTTTTAAAGAAGTAAAAGTTTAGACGAGTTTAATATATTTTGCAACAAAATAACAGATAATAAAGAACTAAGATCAATCAACCAAAGTCAAGTTTATTATTTCTAATCATAATGGAGCAACAAAATTTTTTTTTAGTCAATTGAGGGCTTTAAGAGAAAATTTTAGTTGTTCCCCTGGCGAGAAAAATCACGTGATTTATCACACAATCAATCACGTGATATATTCTATGACTTCTCACGTTATTCATCACGTGCTTTATCACTTGACTATTTGGCGTGATTTCTCACGTGATGAATCCCGTTTAAAATCTAGTCAGAAATCACTAATAAAATTGAAGTATTTGTTTTAATTAATATAAATTATTCTGTTTTTACTAACCAATTATGAAAAATACATATTTGTTGATGCTTATCCAAACAAAATGATCGCAAAAAGTGAAAAAAAAATTTGCCCTAACCAAGACTTGAACCTTGATCCTTAACTTCACAATCCATTATCTCATTCACTGCGACATTTTTTTTTGTTCTAATAATGATAACTTACAGATCATATATGAATCTGAATAATGTATCATTTACATGTATAGACTATCTGCTGTTATTTGATAAAATAAGAGAAACAATTTTATTACGTAATAAAAAGTTTATTTTGTGTTTTAATCCTTATAAATTGTAGTGATTCTTCAATACTAAATAATATATATTATTTAGTAGAACGAATTTAGATTATAAATATCAATCTTAACTTCAAAAATATTTTAGATCTTTTCAATTTTTATCTCCAAGTATGCGTGTAAACTTTACAAAGTTATATATCTAACATATTTTTAGGTAAAAGTAGCATAGAATTTCAAGGCTCATTACAGCACAAATTGCTTAGGCAGTAAGATAATGGATTATGAAGTTGAGGACCGTTAAATCCTCGGTTAGAACAAAGATTTTTTTTCATTTTTTGGAGTTCATTTATTTTTATTAAAAACAAATCTATTTTTTATAATGGTTTAGTAGAAATAAATAATTTAATTTATTTTAATTAAAACAAATACTTTAATTTTATGACTGATTTCTGACGTGATTTTGAAGGTGATTCACCGCGGCAGAAATGACGCCAAATAGTCACGTGATATATCACGTGATTGATCATGTGAGAATTCAAGTGATCTATCACGTAATGGATTGTGTGATAAATCACGTGATTTTTTTCGCCAGGGTTACCATAAACAAAATGAAACGGTCATGGCAAAACACGTAGTAAGTATCTTGAGTTTTTCTTATTGATCAGTATATAATTTAACTTAAGTTAAGTAAGCCCTTTATTAACCAAAAAAATGTTGTTGCTTCATTATGATTAAATCAAGTGGCGCGGTAGCGCCACGAAGGCGAGTTTGAGAAGCCTGCGGCGACCGCGATACTATTTACTTCTATATTGGGTTCTCGAATTTTCAATTTAATAATAACAAATATTTACATTATTGTATGTGAATTTTTTTGGCGTATAATTTTAATATTTGTATGCTTAAACTATGATTTCTAATCGTTATATTGGCAAAAAAGCAACTTTTATTACAATAAGCGTGTATGTCTCAACAAAAATGCTCAAATCCGTTTCGAGATTTTCTTCAGCCCAACAATATTCAGACCATGAAGTTAGCCGCACACGGCTAGTGTTAAGACCGTGAAATCAGCTGCATATATTGCTTTCCCACATACTTATACAGACCAGTCAGATTACTGATGTGATCACACATATACAGACCAGTAGGACTACGGGTGTGATTTAATTAATACATCATACGAGGACGGCGTCTAGGTGTATAGGGTGGCCGATGATGAGGTATAGGTGGTTCGCACCGTGGTTATTGGTGTATAGGTGTAAAAATCATTCAAGGACGATGTCTAGGTGTATAGGGTGGCCGATGACTAGGTCTAGGTGGTTCGCATCGTGTCTTTTGGCGTCTAGGTGTAAAAATCATTCAAGGACGGTGTCTAGGTGTATAGGGTGGCCTATGACGAAGTATAAGTGGTGCGCTCCGTGGTTTTTGGTGTGTAGAAAAATAAATCATAGGAGGACAGCCTCTAGGTGTACAGAGTGGCCGATTAAGAGATTTAGGTGGTTCACTCCGTTATGACAGAACAATCAGTGGTTTTATGTTAGTGATGAAAATGTTATTAAAAAGACCATGGCCACAGGGTGCTAAATATGCTTATATTTTATTTTTAGAAAAAATATGAAATACTCATAAAAATTTACTAAAAAGGACTGAAATCTCTAAAAAAAATTAACTTTTGAAAAAGTAAAAGGTTAGGCGAGTTTGATGTATTCCACGAAATTACAGATAAAAAAGAACTGAGATCAATTAAACAAAGTCAAGTTTTTATATTTAATCAATATGAAGCAAAAAAATTTTTTTTAAGGGCTTATTTAACTGAAAATTAAGATAAATAATGATCAATTTGGAACAACTCTGAAGATACTTACTACGTAACTTGCCATGCCTGTTTGATTTGGTTTTTGGTGAACAATTAAAATTTTCTTTTTATGTATTAGAACGCGATACAAACACCATGAGTATAATGAAACGGGCATCGCAAGTTACGTAGTAAGTATCTTCAGAGTTGTTCCAAATTGATCATTATATATCTTAATTTTCAGTTAAATAAGTCCTTAAAAAAATAAAATAATTTTTTGCTTCGTGTTGATTAAATATACACAACTTGACGTTGTTTAATTGATCTCAGTTCTTTTTTATCTGTAATTTCGCGGAATACATCAAACTCGCCTAACCTTTTTCCTTTTAAAAGTTAATTTTTTTTAGAGATATAATATACTGGACTTTGGTTGATTGATCTCGGGTTTTTTTATCTCTCATTTCGTTGCGGAATATATCAAACTCCCCTAAACTTTTACTTTTTTAAAAGGTTATTTTTTGAGATTTTAGTCCTTTTTAGTAAAATTTTTTACGTATTTCATATTTCTCCTGAAAATAAAATATAAGCACCTTTAGCACCTTTTGACTATGGTTTTATTGTAAGATTTTTATCACTAACATGAAATCACTGATTGTTCTGATACACTACCCTCTAATGATTTCTACACCTAGATACCAAAATTAAGTGC
Source organism: Trichomalopsis sarcophagae (assembly GCA_024372645.1). NCBI lineage: Eukaryota > Metazoa > Arthropoda > Insecta > Hymenoptera > Pteromalidae > Trichomalopsis > Trichomalopsis sarcophagae. The sequence goes on along the minus strand of QLSS01000651.1, from coordinate 22,086 downwards.
AAACTACCTAAACCTTCGCATCGGCCACCCTGTGCACTAAGAGGCCGTCCTTGTATAAAGTATGTACCTAGAAATTAAAAACCAGGGAGCACACCACTTAGACTTTCTCATTGCTCACCCTATACACCTAGACGCCGTTCCCGTGTGATTTATTTACCTAGACACCAAATACCACCGAGCGCACCACCTAGACCTCGTAATCAGTCACACTATACACCGCCCTCGAATTATTTTTACACCTAAACACAAAAAAAAAAAAAAAAAAAAAACACGAAGCGCACCACCTAGACCTCGTCATCGGCCACCCCGTATACCTAGATAACGTCAACGAAAACCAATGAAAAAGCAATATCCATCCTTGTATAGCCGTGCAGCCAACTTCACGGTCCTAACACTTGTTGCAGCTAACTTAACGGTCCTAACATTTTTTGATTTAATTTGAGCATTTTGTGAATGACACACTCGTGTATTATATCAAATGCAGTTATTATGAATATTTTTGTTGAAAATCATAGTTAGGCATAATAAAACATGATATAAGTCAAAATATATTAGAGGCAAGGAAGGAATGCATTTATTTCTTTGTAATGAAAAATACGAACCTTAACATAGAAGTAAATTAGAATCTAATTAACGTAACTGTTAAAATCTGGTACCATCCTTAGTAAACTGAAAAAAATGAAAATGAATGGAAAGAAAAAGCTAATGATACCTGTAAATAACTGTTGACTTTGTCTGAATTCCGATATTCTTCGGCTAAACATCTCTGTTTTGTTCAGTTATCTTTGGTTTAAGTCTGAAATCTTCAGATGGAAACTGTTATGTGCAGAATTTTTGTTCCTCTAAGGATCAATATAAGTATGGAAAGTTAAGTAATTATATACAAAATCATATTTTATATCCTCATATAAAGATAAATTCATTATATTATTTTGTTATTTAATACTTCTCTAAATTATTAAATAAGACGGTATTTGAAATATATTACGTTATAGTGTGCGTAAAATGTACTATTACGTTTAAGCACATTATTCGCCCCTGTATCAGGATATAACGTTCGCTACACATGCAAAGTTGATTTTCATAAATTTATAAATAGATAAAATTTAGTTGTCAATATTAGAATGACACTTTATTGATTGTGATATGAATGCAGAATGCTTTAATGCATCTATTTTTAAATACAATTTTACTATTTTCAAAATACAAAACAAACTTAGGATATTTTAGAAGTAAACTTAAAAGAGCAGGTATAGCAGCAACTATACCTAATAGTAGAGATCTCATTTGAGATTAATTAATAGAAATGACTATAGATTATTGATAAAAACGTTAAAATATTGAAAATTCACATCAGCTTGAAATGTGCAGTAAATTTGTATAAAATATATTTAAATATTATAGTAAACATCGTTGGTAGCAGCGTTCCCGAGAAAGTACCTGAAAGCTACTGAGATTTTTCAAATCTAGCAGGTTTCCAGAGTAAAATCTAGATAAAAACCCCGATAATTCAGACATGATTTCTGGCAGAAAACTCGGTAGAATTTTTTCTCCACTATAATATATATATATATATATATATATATATATATATATATATATATATATATATATATATATATATATATAAACACCCTATAAATTCATCTACAATGTATTTTGAAGGGGAAACATGATTTTTAAGGTGCACATTAATAGTTAAAACCTAACCCTACACATGCCTATGCTCTCATACATGACAGTTAGTACAGCATTGTGTACTGACTGACTTTGTATTATTCAAGTATAATTACTGTGTAAAAAGTGTCATTAAAGTGTTTAAAGTCACCGATGATAAGGTTTGCAGGTATTTTAATCTCATCAGTATGCGAGTGCTGTTACTCTCAACAACCAAATCTTTCATAATCATGGTAAATCAATGATATTAAAGGTGGATGTCTGTTCTTTTGCATTAAGACTTGTTCAATTGTTTAAAAACAGCCTGCCATATCAGTTTTTACTTAACAGTCTTACTTTGGCTTTTCACCCTGAACCCCATGGGTTCGGCATCTCAAAAAATTATTCACAGCATGCAGATAACATCTTGCGTAATGCATAAATGCATACAGCGTTCTATCTGCACGAATAATAGTTTGCAGAGAGAGAGAGAGAGAGAGAGAGAGAGAGAGAGAGAGAGAGAGAGAGAGAGAACCGC
>QLSS01000651.1:0-19792 GCA_024372645.1 Trichomalopsis sarcophagae | reverse complement strand
ATGAGAGAGAGAGAGAGAGAGAGAGAGAGAGAGAGAGAGAGAGAGAGAGAGAGAGAGAGAGAGAATGTATCCGTCTAGCTACAATTCGGGTCTTTTGTGAAAACGTGTTGGTGAAGGCCACAATAATTGCAAAATTGCGATACATCGTTTTCATTTAAACACGACGATCATGCAAACTGCGCCACTGCGCCAAATGGGACAAGACTACATTAAGGTTCAAAAATAAACTGTAAAAACATTGTTGATCAGATATTATAACTTTATTGAAATCTCCTAACGATCGGGCCCTGGTGTGACCTTCTCTAACAAGTTGTCGCCGAGAACTGACGCTCTACTCATTAAACGCTGCCGAAAACGCGGGCCTGCTAAAACAAAGACGCTTTCCCGAGGACTACCGAAGGGACTCGAAGCAGTGCGCGCGCTCCTCTATATCTATAGCTATACACACGCAGTCATGTGCCCGCGCGAACGCCTCCCGCCAATCGACTCTCTGGCCTGGCAGTCACAGATCGGCCCTTTAGCCTCTCTGCACTGAAAGTGACCCTCAAAATCCGCGGAGTAAAACTCCTAGAGGGGGTCGTGGCAGTCTAGGAATGATTATAAAATCACTCCTAACCGTATTGGCCTGAAGCCACGAATCGCCTTGTCGATTCGCGCATATGAGAGCCGAATGACGGAGAAACGTTCGCTAAATTTACTAATAGGTAAAATACATTATTAATAAAGAATAAATACGCTGCACTTGCTCTTATCCCTAGTAGCCCTCGGTTACGTCCGGAACAGCCACGAATAAATTTATTACGTGTAGGTGAACGCTATTTTCACCCTCTTCTCTTAGAACAGGGTGAAAATAGCGTTCCGGGTGAAAATTTGTTGTTGTCGTAATTACACGTGAATTTTTTTTTTTAGAAGTCTTATTTGCATATTGACAAAAAGTACAATACTTTACGAATTGGTAAATTGAGCGTCGGGCAGTTTTCGATTTACCCGAATTTTTTGTACACAATGTTTAAGGTCGCAAAAAATGATAAATTTTTCAAAATTACCACATTTACGTTTGAAAAAATTTTTTTTGGATTCTTCATACAAATTTGAAAGAAAATTGTTCTTGTACATTTTCTTGTAAAATGCATTCCTTCTTGTTGAAAAATCATTCAAGTGTCGAATTCAATATTTTCAACCTTAATTTCCAGAACTTCAATAATTTATCAACAAAAAGGAATGCATTTTATAAAAAAATGTATCGGAACATTTTTTTCTTTAATTTGTTTGAAGAATTAAAAAAAAAATTTTAAGCGAAAATTGAATACAAAATTCAGAGTAGAAAATAAAATAAAAATTGAATTAAACTCATACTAATTGATACTATTTCAAAATCCTGGAACAGATGACTGACAACCTAAGTGAAGAGTATGTATCTGACCAATCTGGGTCAGATCGATAAATGTAAGTATATAATTTAACTTGTTAGTCATCTGAGTTTGACTGAGAATTCAGAGTGCTATGATTCAGAAGGAGATTTAAAAGTTTAAATTCATAGAGGGAATTTAATAAAAACATTTAATACTTAAGAGTGGGCAGTCAGATCTGACAATATCAAAATCCAGGTAATAGGATTTTTTATCACAGCAACAACCACAAATCCAGGAGGTTCTAAGAGTAATAAAGGGACAAACAATTCATACATGGACAATAACAAAGATTTAATTTCACGAGCTCGAGAGTTGGCAAAAGGGTTGTCATCAAATGTGTCTATAGATCAAGATACGCGAAGCTTGGTGAAAGACGTAGTAGACAAACTTGCGCTGACACACAACAAAGTACTTGAATCTGAAAAGTCTAAGCTGAAGTTGAAGCAATCTTCAGAGCAAGGAGGACCAAACACAAGTAACGTCAAAGTGAGACCAAAATTTCAGAGGAATTACAAACTAACCTCAAAAGCGAGTTTTGAAGTTTGGTTAGACTGTCTCAAAACAGAGTTGACAAGCTGGATGTTACTCTATCTGATCGATCCGAAAATACCACAACCGACTGAAGTTTCAGAAATCGAGACTACTCTGAGGAAAAACTCTGTCTAAGATATAATCATCAGTCATATCGATGAGGACTATCACAAGAAGATCTTAGGTTTGACAGAGCCCATGGAAATTCTTCAGAAGTTAAGAGTGAGTAGAAAAGGTGAAGTTAGCTCTACGTCAACTTCAATAAGAACAAAACTGTATAATCTCAGGATGAACAAAGGTGAAAGAGTTCACACCTTTTGTGATAGATTCAATCAAATAATAAGAAAGCATGAACTGAGCGATGATCCAGAGAAGTTAACAGAGCAAGAAAAGCGCTCTACATTCTATCAAGCAGTCATTGCTGTTATGCCTGAAATACGACGCATAGACTCTGCTGTCATTACAACTACAGGCAAAGAAATGAATATGGATGCTCTGAGGAAGGTTATGATTCGCATCCAAGAAGATAACGATGCTGATTCAAAGAAGCCAGAGTCAAAAGAACCAATAGCATCCAGAGCAAGCTCTAAAAAATTCAGAGGAGATAAAAATAAATGTTTCAGATGTAACAAAACTGGACATTGGCAACAAGATTCTCCACTAACAAATCCAAATCGCTGGTTCTGTTACTTATGCAATTGTGAAACTGATCACAAAGAAGATGATTGCCCAAGCAAATTCAATCAAGGGTCTCAAGGACAAAATAAAAGCCAACAGAGACGGTGAAGGGTACGGACCTCCTGCCAAAATGAACAAACCTAATAGTCAACAGACTAGCAGAGACCGAGCCAACTTCAGAGGAAACAGAGGTCAAGGCAGAGAACAGTCCAGAGGCAGAAGCAATCGTGGAGGTTTCACAGGCCGAACAACCGCCAGACGATCTGAGTATGAAGATGATGGTGATTACTGGGATGAGTATGACGAAAACGAGCAAAATCAAGGTGAGACTGAATATATTAATAATGATTCCAATAATGAAGCGCACATAGAGTTCATAATAGATTCGGGAGCGACCGAACATATTGTAAATAAAAGTTTTATTTTGAGTGATTTTAAAATATCTGAAAAGGGAGTTATTAAGAGTGCCAATAAAATGATTTTGCTGATATCGTGATTGATGGTAGAGGTAATCTTTTGCTTAAAAATAACATTTCCAATGAGAATCCTATTAAATTAACAAACGTAATAGCGGCAAAAGAAATTTCAGAGAATATATTATCATTGCGAAGATTAGTAGACGCAGGGTTTAGTATAAATCTAGACGATAAGATATTCAGAGTATATAATAAAGAGAACGATAAAACTATATTTGAAGATATTTATGAAAAACCCAACGGGGTAGTTAGGTTTGAAGTTAAAAAAGTAACGAACAAGAATGATACTATGATAAATGAGTCTGATAACTATAGCTGTATAGCGTATCTAGCGATAGACAATGAGTCTTCAAAGCAATCACAGGCAGATTCTAAGGTTAAACTACCATCAGTCTCGGAGGGAGATAATTAAGAATATAATACAGAGGCATCAAAAGAAAAAAGAATCTGTGATTGGGAGGGAGAAGTCTGAAGAACTCATTGAATCGAATGCAGAAAATGCAAATTCAGAGGAAACAACAACTACAGAGTGTGATGTTGGCTTGATGTCCCATAGAACAATTAAAGTGGATGACTTAAGTACTGTTGAGAAATTGGAAGGGTTACTCGTGGAAAATCCACCCGATATATTAAATTCTGAAGTTAAACAAAATGAAGCAATGCTATGGCACATCAGACTAGGTCATGCATCTTTGAACTATTTAAAAATGTTACAAAAGAAAGAAAAGATTTTAGAGCATGTAAAATTTGATGAGTCCATAAGAGATTGTGAAGTATGTGTATTGTCAAAAATGGAAAAACTTCCATCCAAATAAAACAGAAGCAGAGCAGAAAGTCCATTACAGATCATACATTCTGATATAATGGGTTGGATCAAACCTACATCATGGCCAGGAGGAAAGAAGTACATTATGACGTTTGTAGACGATTATTCACGGTATGCCAGAATATATTGTCTCAAGTCGAAAGATGAATCAAGCCAAGCGTTTGGGAATTATCTGACAACTGCTCGAAACCCTTTAGGTACAAATGCAAAAGTATGTTATGTTAGGTCAGATAGAGGTACTGATGTAAGTACACCGGCGGTAGATTTGCTGATATCATAAAAAGAGAGAATATTAAACCAGACTGGGTTCCACCCTATACTCCAGAACTCAACGGAGTAGCCGAGAGTTCAATAAAACAGAGAACAATCAGAGCACTCATGTATGACTCTGGTTTACCACCAAGCATGTAGGAATTAGCAGCAGAGGAAGCTGTTCATTCTTATAATATCACTCCGCACAAATCAATTAACTATGAGGTTCCAATATTAAAGTTCTCACCAAAATCAAGGTGCCATATAGAACAGATTAGGAGATTTGGGTGCATAGCTTACATCAAGCTACCCAAAACAGAAACTAAATTCAGTAGTGTATCTGTAAAAGCAGTCTTAGTAGGGCATACAGACACTGGATATATTTTATGGCATCCTAGCTCAAGAAAGTTCTTAGAGTCGAGACATGTGAGATTCCTTGAGAAACTAGTGTATAAAGATACTTATAAAAAGAGTCAAACTGAAAGTACAGAGGTAATGAGACAAGAGCATGAACATATATCCGATATGCAGATTGAATTTTCAGAGAATCAGTCAACAAAATAATCGCAAGATGCGACTGAAAGTAATCAAAAACTTGTGTCAGAGAATTCAGATTTGAAAGAAACTGTACAAAGAAAAAGAGGGAGGCCAAAGAAAACAAGTACGTATGAGCATAAACAAGATTCAGAGTTAAATAAAAAGAAATCAGATGATCTAATTGATCAAATTACTGGTCCAATTACAAGGAGCAAATCTAAGAAAATTAATGATATCAGTTTTGCTCGCTATACAAAAACTTCAGAGATTGAAGAGGTAAATGAAGATGAGCTTGGACATATACTCCTAGCATCAATTCAAGAAGATCCTATTTCGTATACAGAGGCAGTGAATTCAGAGGATAAAGATCTGTAGATACAAGCTATGAAGGAAGAGTTAGAATCAATGAAAGAGAAGTATGGGAATTAGTAAACAGACCCAAGGTATAACTAAACGGTAGAAGGCCCAATATAGTTGATTCAAAATGAATATTCAAAAAGAAAGTAGAAAGTGATGACACAATTAAATATAAAGCCCGACTAGTAACAAGAGGTTTTAAAGACAAAAATATTTATGATCTTAAAGAAACATATGCACCAGTTTCAAGACTGTCGCTTATAAGAGCAACCATTTCCATAAGTAATAAAGAGGACTTAGAAATATGTCAAATGGATGTAAAGACGGCATTCTTGAATGGTGAACTGGAAGAAGAAGTGTTTATGGAAATGCCAGATGGAGTGAATAATTCACAGGATATGAGACTAACTAAAGTTTGCAAATTAAAGAAATCTTTGTATGGGTTAAAAGTTAGTTCAAAGAAATGGAATAAAAACTTTTCAGAGGAAGCACGTAAACTAGGTCTTGGGAATAATCTACACGATCCGTGCTTATTCACTTGGAGACAAAAAGGTAAACTGGCAATGGTCATACTATATGTAGATGACATGTTAATTGCTAGTAATGATACAGAGAAGCTTAAGCAAATTAAGTCATTTGAGTAGTGTCTTTCAAATAAAAGATCTAGGAGAGCCAAGAAACTTTCTTGGAATGACAATTCAGAGGAACAGAAAAGAGAGAAACATTGTAATACATCAGGCTGCTTATACAGAGAAAATTCTAGAAAAATTTAACATGAAAGAGTGGAAGCCTCAGAGTACCCCTATGGTAACTCGACAAGTGAAAAATAGAACAATAAGGTCAAACTTCATACAGAACATTCAGAGTCAATTGATGAAATTAAAAGAGTACCGTATAGAGAAGCTATTGGAAGCCTGATGTACCTAGCAAATGCTACACGTCCAGATATAGCGTATGCAGTCAATTGTCTAGCAAGAAAACAGTTAGAATCCACTGAGGACGATTGGAATGATGTGAAAAGGATATTTAGATATCTAAAAAGATCAACTGACCTGGGTATAAAATTCATATCTAATTCAAAGCAGCTAGAAGCATTGACTAACTCGAGTTTCAGAGATTACGAAAACTCAACATCCACTGGTGGATACGTCATAAGACTATTTGGTGACACCATCGCCTGGAGAAGCCACAAGCAATCCTGTATAACACTATCTACTTGTCAGGCAGAGTATTTGGCCATGAGCGATGCGTGTCAAGAGTTGATATCGCTGGACAAATCAATCAGGTATATACTAGGGCGAACCCTGTTTCCTGTAACCATATGGTGCGATAATAGGTCTGCGAGAGACTGCACTGAAATGGGCGGGAGTCACAAACTTAAAACATTTGACCAGAGTTTAGAAAATATTCAGAGGGAGTGAAAAGACGGGCGCGAAAAGCCACTTTTTGCGGATTTCCGCTGATTAGGTATTTCTGGGGGACAAAGGAAGGGAAGTCAGGGTATAAAAATAAGACTCGTTTGAGCGAAAAAAGAGGATGTTTAATCGCTCAACTTGAGAGGGGAAAGCCTCGCGGCATAAAACCCCTCTCGAAAAATAGTACAAAGATTTACAAGTCGTGTCGAGAGAAGTGTGGACAATCGAATGTTCGTGTGTGTGTATCGTTTGTTCGTTAGAGTTGTTCGAAGAAAGGGTGGCCGCAATTCCACCGATCCCGGTCGTGTCGTCGTGTATCGCTTGCGCGCGAACCCGTCCGCGAGATTCCGTTCGCGACCCGTGCGCGGACCCAAAGCCAAGCAATAGATGAAGAGAGAATTAGTTAAGAGGTGTGAATAAAGAAGAAAGCCAGGAAAGAAGCACTGCACCAATAGCCTAACTACACCGACGATACGAGTAAGTTCGGACGGACGTAAGCGTTTCGTGTCAAATTCGTTTCAAGGTTTCGCTAGAGCTGTGTGATACGATGAGACTCGTAAGACTGCTTGAATGCGACTGACTCGGCGCTGCGCTAATAGCGCGCGACACGAGGCCGGCGGCGCTACTTGCGCGCGCAGCAAGTCAAGATCCCTACTCGTTCCCGTCAAGCACCGGAGGTGTCGCCATCTGCTCTATGCCGAGTCTCCCGGAGCCAGCATCAACACCTCGGTGGAACTTGGCCCCAACGGAAACCCGACAGAACAGGGAGCTAACATCCAGAAAAGAAACGGGAACTAGAAAACCCATGGCAGAATCTCATGATGACTTTAAATAACAGTGAGTTAATGAGAAAAAGGTTAAAGTCCTGTGGATACCCACCAAAGAGAATCTAGCCGATATTATGACAAAATCCTTAGCCGAGAAAGTGTTTACTTGTCTAAGATATCTAATCAGTAATATGAGACTGAAAGTCATGAGTGAAATCATTCAGAGGTTCACGCAAATTTCTACATGAAACTAGCAGTTATATGATTTTATGTTTACAGAATACTAATGAGCGGACTCTATGCAAGGAAAAGAAGATCGAATCAATCAACCAAGAAAAATCAAAATAGACATCTTATTTAACTAAATTCTAGATTTACTATTGTACTTGTGGTGTGCATGTTTTTCGCATCTGCGGGGCCTGGTAGAGAGCGTTTACCAGCGGTCCCTCGCTTTATTGGCCCACCGCAATAAAAGGATTGGCCGCGCGCGCTCGATAATCTTCGGAATTCTCAAAAAGCACGCGCGCCACTCATCTGCTAAAGTGCCCAAGCTATCCCTTCCCTTCGGGCCTCATGAGCGAGACCAACGTCTTCCCTCCGAGGTCTGAGGGGTGGCTTTGCTGGGGGCACTCGCCACTCTCGCTTGAACTAGAGTCTAGCACAGACCTAGGCCTTTCTGCCTGTCCTGCAATCTGCGTTCCGCCGAGCCAAGAAAAGTGATTGTAATAATTCCGAGCTATCTAAATAAATACAAAGTTCAACCGAACACACGTGTCCAATTTCTTCCTACCTCACCTCTGCAAGCGCTTGGAGACTAAATACTTAATAGTTAAATGCTTTTCTTTGCAAATGTAATTTTGTTCCTTAGTTTTAAAATTAGTTTATATTTTTATGCATATAACGTTTGTTCTAATAGAATTGCAATCGACAAAGGGAGGGAGTGTAAGAGTAGCTTTGTCGATCGCACGTAATGACAAAGTGGCGTTGCGAGCGACGAGACTGTTCCCCTCTCTAGCGCGAGCGACGCCGAGCGTGGCGAGTAAGTCTGTCCCCGACAGTTGACGAGAGCGAACCGCGTTTGCATGATATACCGCATAAAAATGCTTTCCCGTTAAATAACGCCCCCTCTCCACGGCCTAAAAAACTCTCTATATAATAAAATAATCCAACAAAAATAATTGAAATTTCTGAAACACGGTATAGCCACAGCCTTCTTCAGGCATGACTACTCCTTCTTTTTCAAAAATTTCAATTGCATATGTTCTTTGGTGCGCCATTGAATTGAAGGCAATTTTTCGCCAATTTTTTTCCAGATCGTGCCTTTGGATACCGCTTTCTCAAGAAAAGCTAACCCGCATGTTGTAGCCCACGTGGGCATAAATTATCGTTATTTTTAATAGTCAAAATTGATTGACGATTTAACACGTCAACCAACTTTGACTCCTGCAGACCATTAACACCGCATGGTAAGTCTGAATAAGTTATATTTACACGGAGAGTCTCGTCTATAAATAATGCTTCGTTACTCTGTTTAACGATTAAAATATTTTCATGTAAACCCGATACTAAATATCGATAAATTTCTAATAAAGCCGAACTCAGGTAAACAACCGGGTTATCGATATTCGGCGTTATTATGAAACCGAATTTTGAGTCGCGAGCCGAGGTGAAAAAATTACGAGCACGACGAATACTCTTATTTAAAATAACGACTTTTTTAAAATCAACTCTATCTATTCCTCTGCCTACTTGGTAATGAGGATCTAGTTGTGCTGGTGTTGGAGGTGATGCTGGAGGTGATGCTGGAGTGGCATTGCTGGGTGTGTTGGACTCGTCATCGTAGACGTTGGAGATTTCCATGTCCTTTTTTTTTAAATACAAGAATTTTTTTAGTTTAATTTAATTCATTTATTATAATACTGTAAATAAATTAATTACAGAATATCGTAAAAACGTTTTCCGCAATTTTGAGCAAGCCACGCTCGATTACTGGTTTCACGCACTTTTGCCACTTTTTTTGCACAATCTCTCCTCGTCATAATTAATGTCTACTAAATAGTGAACGAGACGCCACACCATTTTTCGGAGAGACATTTTTAGCCTTAGACATGGAACGAAGTTTGCACTGCACAAGCTAAACTCAGAGCTAAACCACTAGATTTTCCCGACATTTTCTCCACCCTTGAAAGAATTTTCTTCCTCAGTGTAGAACAGTTGACATTTTTTTTTCATACACTTTTCACAATACAGGTGCTCAAATCGCACGAAATTTCACCTTGTCAAAAAAAAAGGCTCGATCCTTCTACACATCCTGTAGGAAAAAAATTCTGCTGCAGGTTATTGCTTTCACGGCACTTACATAGCTCGGTATGCTATATAAAAAAAATGGTCAATGCGCATGTCGTAGCTAGCCAACAGATAAACGCACTTATAGTCCTTTTCATTGCGCAATTGACCTTCTGTACCGCCTGTGCGATTCCTGCATCCATTCGGGCCCTACAGTACCCCCCGCCGGGGATGGGCCACCGCACGTGCGATGCTCTTACGTCATCACCTTCCACCAAAGGGGCTCAACTAGACTTGCTCCGACGTGCCGCGGCGCCACCCCTCCCCTCTTTTTACCTCCCCTACTTGTCTGCCTGAGCTTGCCCCTCTCTACTTACATGATCTGCTAATCCAACACGTTAATGAGCAGAAAGTGGACGTCCTACTGATCAGCGAATAATACAAGAACCTAGGCCCACCCTTTCGGGTGTCAAACGACAAAAAAAACCGCCGCCATTTGGGTGTCCGGGCGTGGGTTGGCGAATATGGGTACGGGAGAAGACTACGTAAGGGGAAAGATGGGTCGCATAACATTCTTCAGCGTATATCTGTCACCGAACGTAACTGCCGCCGAGTTTACAAGGAAACTAGGGGCATAGGAGGACGCTATTAGAGAGGTCCCCGGAGGAAATCGTGATTGGGGGTGACTTGAATGCAAGGGCCACGGAATGGGGCATGCCGTCGACGAATCCAAGAGGACGAGCCATCCTTGAGATGGCAGCCAGACTGACCTTGATAGTACCAAACGAGGTTAATACCACTACCTACCGTGGAACAGGCTTTGGGGAATCCATACCTGATGTAACCTTCGCAAGCGAAATTATGATCCGCAACATAAGAGACTGGCACCTCACGGAAGAATATACAGCTAGCCACCACTAGTATATTCTATTCGATATCAACGAAGACCGTCAAACCTGTACGAAGAGAAACCATAGTCGAGCGCTAAGATGGAACACCCGACGCATGAACCAAGTGACACTCGCGGAGTTAATTCAAAGTGCGAACCTCCCATCCGACGGGATCTAACACGAACTAGGTGGACGAAAAAGAGCAGAGACAATAGTCGAGAAACTACTAATCTGATTACTGAGATCTGCGATGCAACCATGCCCAGGGTGTCTACCAGCCACTAGAGAAGACTGGTGTACTGGTGGACAGGCGACATTGCGGGGCTTAGGAAAGAACATTTCCATGCTAGAAGGGCTCAAAGAGCCTGGAAACAGAAAAGGCCTGAAGCCCCGGACCTTTCCAAAAGACAGGACGAATTGCGAAAAATGCTCAGAGACGCGATAAAAGAGAGTAAGCGCCGCCGCTGGACAAAGATCATCGACGACGATGAGAAAGACCCATACACGAAATATATGCGAAATGAAACGTACGAAACCTATGAAAGCTGAAACGATGGAAAAAGTAATCGATGGTCTGTTTTCCATCACACCCCATCAGACCCCAGACAGAAGCAGTGGAAATATATAGCCGACGTGTTTACATGATAATTTCATACTCATTAAGTGATTAGTGATCAGTGCCAGCTATTTACTGTCATTTTAAGTGCTAGTGCATCTAAACTGCTGCGGCAGTTTTAAATGCACAAAATAACAACCAAAATGGCTTCTGATACCAAGAGCCTTGCCTTTAACACACCTAAAGATTCAACCACGGCTCAACCCTCCAATCAAGGAACCTACGCAAAAGCTGCAGCAAAGAAAATATATCATTCTAAAGAACAGGCCATCGCTTTAGACTCGATTAAAGGTATTACTATTGACGATTATATCGACGGCCTAGAAAAAGTAATAGATCCCAACCAAATCACATTTATATCTAAAATATCTGGACGAAGAGTTTGTATCTACTTATCAAATGCAGAACACGTTGAAAAATTGTCGAATCAAGTCATTATGATCAAAGAAACCGCACTGAGAATCCGTCCGCTTATGGAAAAAAATAAAATGGATTATCTTAAATAAATAGGAATTAAACCAGTCTCACAAATAAGCCACATAAGAGCAAGCTTATCAAAACCAGGAAGATCCCACATTCTTTCCTTTAGACGCCAAGTCTACATACATCAAGAAGAAGAAAAGTTAATTCCCGAATCAACACAAATAGTATTCGAGGATACACCACATTGGATATACTTCAGCACTGATCTGACACGCTGATATATTTGTAAACAGAATGGCCATACAGCGAAAATGTGTCCAAACGAAGATTCCAGCTCACCAACTATAAGTCATATCTCACATACCTCACCTATACCAATAACTAGAATTGACAACAAATCCTCAAACATTCCAGATCCCAAAATAGATACCCAACCTGAATCTGCTATTAACTTGACTAATTTAAAAAGACACCTAACTCCCTCCACAAATTATGACAATTCTACGGGCACAATTCAATTGAAAGAAACACAAGCCGAATCTAGCAATCTCAATAAAAGCAGAGATGAAACTTTCAAAAGACCGAGCGCAAAAAAATGTAAAGATTCTTCAGAAACCCGACGCAGTATCACTCCAACGGGAAAAAAACTCCTAGAAAAATCATTAACAGCAGTCAAAGAAACCATGGATAAATCGACCCACGAATATGCCTAGACCTACGACCAATTCCAAACTTTCCTTGAAGAAAGCTATGGAAAAACTGATATTCTAAACATAGCGGGAAAATTCACGGATAATCAGCAAGATATCTCCGATCTACTTGACCTAACATACACACTGACAGACGATAGAAGCTTAAAAGCTCGTTGCGCCAAATTAAAGAAAAAGTTCAAAAGACACGACAACTCTTCGGATTCAGAATCGAGCTTCTCCACAAATTCACAAGACATCATCGACAACTTATAAAATGGATACACTCATACAAAAAAACCTTAAGATACTGTTCTGGAACTCAAAGAGCATCGTCAATAAAAAAGAAGAGCTCAGGAAAATTCTCACAGCGCTGGATATATTCATATGCGTCCAATCCTGGCTCTCCAAAAACGACAATTTCATCTTCGCTGGATTCAAAACTTTTCGTCAGGATCGCCAAGACAAGATCAGAGGAGGTATCGTCATTCTCATACGCAACCATCTAGCTTATAATGAAACTCAAAATATTAGCTCCTCGCTCCCGTCTATCGTAATAGCAGGTATCACGATCACTAATGTCAAACCAGCACTAGACTTATTAGTATGTTATAGAGCTCCGGGCGTCACTATATCGGAAACACAATGGGACCAGGTCTTGAGTAATATTAATAAAAAAAACTATACTATATTCGTAGAGACTTTAACTCCCACCATATTAACTGGAATTGCAACAAAACTGATTCGAATGGCGAAAACTTTTATAATAGTTTGCTCAAAACCAATCTCATTCTCCACAATAATAATACGCACACTTACGAACAAACCCAAAATGATTATTCATCTAACATTGATCTCATTTTTTCAAGTAACAACTTGACTCATAGAGTTAATGCTAATGTACTACTCGACCCCTGGGGCTCAGATCACTTTCCAATTGACATAGAAGTAGACTTAGAAAAATATGTATACAGAAAGAGAAGCTTCAAGTTGAAATCAGTAGGCACCAAATGGGACTTACAAGTACTTGTTAGTAGACCCTGAACTAAATCAAATATACTCTATTTTTCTTTCCGACACCTATGATCAACTAAATTCGAATGAAAAATATTCTCTATTTACCAAAACCATACAGGAAACAATTAAAAACAACACACCCGTAAAAAAATGTCAATAACAAAGTTCACAGAAACCCAGTCCCTTGGTGGTATCCGGAATGCGACAAGGTGTTTAGACTTCGTACGGCTAAATTTAAAAAGTGGCGATTTTCATACAATCTTCAAGACCGCATAGAGTATAAAAAGCAGCGGCCGTTGCCTCTAGAACCTTCAAAAGAAAAAAAAGAGAAAACCACAAAAGTTAAAATTAAAACCACAACCAAAACTGGGGGGTTGGCGAGCGAAGCCCCACTAGTATATATATATATATATATATATATATATATATATATGTCAAATGTATCAAATTTCAATTAGTTTTTAGCAGTGAAAGAACTTAACACATGTCCGTCCATCCGTCCGTATGTACAATATGTCTTAATGAAATATAATTTGAATTATAAATATTTCCAAAGAGTATTTTTACTACGTTTAAGCAAGCCATCTGCGCAAAGATCGGCACTATTCATTTATTATAACTTTAACGATGTGCTTCTAACATACCAAAAAGTATTTTCTAGAAGTTTTGGCGAAACTCAAAGTTATACAAAATTATACTTTGAGTAACCAAAAAAACTTGATTCATATAGTCGTATTATGAAGATTGATTCACATAGTCGTTTTATACGCACTTCAATTAACCTTGCAATTCGAGTAACAAAAAAACTTGATTCGTATAGTCGTATTATAGTTGTTTAATTATTAAATTTATGCGAATCATTAAATTTAGGCGAAAAAACAAAGGTAATTTTCATACAATAAAATTAAAAAAAAATCAACGCGCCTAAAGTACATTATGACTGAAATAATGTGCTTCTGACAGTACCCCTTGGGTGGTGTGCAAAACTGTCTACTGATGGTTATCTTTTTACCGTTCATAAGTATAGCCAAAAATAACGTTATAACATAGTATATAATTTTAAACCATAAACATTGACAGTTAACTAACAGTATATTTTAAGGAAGTTAATTCTACAAAATTCGTGTTATTGCTGCGTAAAGGGCTGTGGGGGGGCATACACATTTTTAAAAATAATATAAAAATAAACGATTATTATGTTATTTAGTGGAGGGGGCTGTGGGGGGAGTATAGCTAAAATAACTATATATATATATATATATATATATATATATATATAATATATCTTCTAAGTAATTTCTATATATTATTACATTCGTGTACTAATCAGTGATTTTTAATAGAAGTTGTCAAAACAAACGCTGTCATTTATATAATATAAACAATCTTGTATATGATCTGCTCAAATCATTATCTTTTTCTCTAGTGTGAAAGGACGGTGAAGTTAGCCGCCTCCAATGTGAAACGACGGTGAAGTTAGCTGTACATAAAAAATGATAGGGAATTGCTTTTTCACCTTTTTTACATATCCTCAGATTCTTCATATCGTTGCGGGGTTACATACAAAAAAACATTACTGCGGCGTCCTATTAAATTAAGAGTTTACTCTTAGCTAGTGTAACCACATCGATTATGCTATACGAAGCCCCAATATGGGCAGTTGCGATGCGGGTAAAATCGTTTCCACGAAAGTTGACTACCGTGTACAGGCAAAGTGCACTAAGAGTGGCGTCCGCTTACCGTACGGTATCGGACGATGCTGTCTGCATTATAGCAGGCATGCTGCCTATTGACCTTTTAGCTTTAAAATGGGATGCCGCAAGAAAGAAGACAATGGCTGAGTGGCAAGTTAATTGGGATGCCGCAAGAAAGAAGACAATGGCTGAGTGGCAAGGAGCTAGGCACCTTTACCGAGGGTCGATAAGGGCAAAGAGGGCGTTCCTTTTTACAGCTGGGTGTTTTTTCACCCACCGTAAGGGGGATGGGTTTAGTCGGTGTGAATCCAACACACGGCTGATATTGGGGATGGAGCTGTTTCGACAACCCCATAAACAAATTCATGCTATGGTTTTTCTAAGATTTTCCCTAATACCTCTTTCTCCAAGAGAGAAGCAAAAAAAAAACACACACACATCCACGCAGACATTTTCTAAAAACACCTCATTTGAACTTCTAAGATTCCAAAACGTCTTTTCTTTTTGAGGAAACTCGAAATTTTACTATTTCAAAGCTTCCTCTAGGAGGATACAAAATTATTTTAGAAAACTAGAAGTCAGTCAGACTTTCATTTTTTCTTTTGCGTTTGAAATACGAAGCGTTCTGTGGTGGTGTTGCGAAGAATTAATACCAATCGCCTCTTAAGGACTGCCTTGCATGCGTAATTAAACAAAATTATAAATTGAAATTCTGTTCTGAAAGCGTTTTATTTTAATCTACTAATCCTACTACTACCTTAAATATTATGTACTTACTTTTTATATAAAAATATATAACATCTTTTTGGATATTCTGGTTGAACACCGTATACTTTTTTCATTGATGGAAAAAGAGTTTCAAAAGAAATTACCTCAGTGTAATTTTGATTTCCTTTTTTTTGAAACTCAAGTATATCCTGGTTTTCTTCATCATCTGTACTACTAACACTAGAACTAATGCATGAAAATTAATCAATTTGTTCACATAAGTGATGGTCTAAAATTAAAATATATAATTAGTGTCTTAAAGTTAACTCATTGTACAGAATATATTATTTTATAATTTGAAAAATTGCAATTTGTTATGATGATGACTATACGTCTTGACTCAATCTTTATTAGCATATTCTTTTTTTTAAAAATTCCATTCAGAAAAAAATGGTACTTTCAGATTTAATATTTCATTAAGATTAACAAAATTAATATACAACATACCTGGCACTAGAAGCTGTACTGCTTGTGCTACTTTGCCCCGTTAAAGATGGATTTTTTAAAATTGTATTTTTATTTCCTGCTTCTTCTCTTCTTCTTCCTGGTCTTACTCTAACAGCAAAAGGACTGAAATTAGTTGTAAAATGGGGCATAAAATCTCTTACAGAATGACTGACTTGATAGGAATACACCTCCAATAATAATGATAATTCATAAGGCCTACAGAAATTTTAAATCTTTTTAAAAACTTTTCATGAACTATTGATTATCCTCAAAAATAATTTACATCTTACAATACCTATAATAATCATAATATACATCAATCATCTCTGCTTGAGGGTCTTGTATTTGTATGATTTCTGAACAAGTTTTTGTTACTTCCAGCAATGAGTATGGAAGACATTTTAAAACATTTTCATCCCACCATTGTGTCAAAACTTTTGTTTTTCGAGAATATTTAATTGCAGGAGTATGATGTAGATAATAGTCAGTAATTATTTCCCAGATAGGAGGTTTGCCTTCTTTTGGAATAAAGGAGCCTAAAAAATAGAGATAGTTAATAATTAAAGAGAAGTTAGTTTTCTTATTTGTCAATCTTAATTTAGCCCTTGAACTCTTCAATAGGATATGATTAACTATTTTCAAATTTTTACAAATTGTCAAAATTAAAAAAACTTTTCTCAGTTTTTGATATTTTTCTCTAAATTTGCTGCACGAAATCACTTAAAATTTAAGTGGTATATAGTTCTATTAACCTTCATTAATTACGATTTTTTTATTAGTTAGAACGGTTTACAATATTTGCACTTCATGGTGTGTAATAAAAGAACAACAAACGATAACAAAACTAAAAAATCGCTAAAAGAATGGTCTATAAAATGTTGAAACAGACTGTTATCCAATCATGATGTTATTAAAAGAAAGAAAATAAGACTTGGTAGATTAAAACCCACTGAGTAAAAGCTGAGATACAGATGCATACGAACACACACACACACGTGTGTGTGTTGGGAAGAGTGACCACGCATCTGGTAGCTACGCATGTCCAGCTTACCAAGCTGCAGTAAAAGCTATTAACTCACGAAGAAAATGAAAATAGCGTAGTTGAATGTAAACCAATGCGCGACTGCACAAAATCTACTGAGCCAGTCTGTGAGACAAAGGTTGACATAGCCATCGTCTAAAAACAATACAGGGACCTAGACAAACCATCGTGGAATATGGACAGTACTGGTAAAGAGGTGATATGGGCATGCGGAGACGCTGCTTTCCAGCAAAAAATTACAAGACGTGATAAAGGATTCGTGCGAACAATTTAGACAACTGTTAGACCAGCTAGTATATAATGCCGTAGAAAGAAAACCGGTACTGATAGCAGGCGATTTTAACACCTGGTCAGTAGAGTGGGGTAACCAAAGGTCGAACGAAAGGGGACGAGCGCTATTGGAAGCATTCGCCCTTCTAGACTTGGTTTATCAGGGATGCTCTTACACATTTCAAACAGGAAACGCAGTCACAGATCTCACGTTTGTTAGCAGCTACTTGGTTGGTTTAGTTAGTACACAAATAGAGGCCACCAAGCGATAATAATAGAGAAAGTAGAACAAAAACACAGATCCAACGAGAGTACAAGGATAAAAAGAGTCGGTTGGAAAATGAAGGATTATGACAAGGAGACATTTCTGCTGACTCTAGAAAAAATATAGCTGTACGGATCTGCGAATGAAAAGGTCGAGCAGATGATAGGAAATATTACCTGTGCCTGCAACGCAACACTGCCTAGGAGCGTTCCCAATAATAGACAACCGCCAGTATACTGGAGGGATAAAGAAATTGATGTGGTCCGCAGCAAGTGTTATCGAACCAGAAGACGGAAACAGCGGGTCTGGAAGAAATACTACAATACTGGTAGAGGTAAAGACGTGGTAGAAGCCGGAAATAAGGAAATAAAGGATGCTTAACGGACATTCAAGAAAAAAAGGACAAGGTTGAGCTGTATCCGTGGGAGCATACCAAGTAGTAATAAAGAAGATAAAGGGAGGTAATATTCTCCCGCCCCCCTCCCTCTAAAAGCCCGGAATTACTGGACCATATTGTGACTACGCTGTTCCCCTTTAACTACAAGTAATAGCTATACCTGAAGCGGACGGAAATGACGAAATCATTCCAACAACCAAGATCTAGAAAATTTCCAATTGAACAAGCATGTAAATTTTATTGTCTATTTTTCGTGAAAGATTCAGCTTAACTGGGGCAGAAAGTCTTGAGATACGAGGGTGAAAACGTTGCGATATCGGAAAACTAGGCTGTCTTGTAAGGGCTGTAAGTTTGGCTTCGACCAATGAGAATGAGCTCACCAAAAAAGGAATTGGAGGCCTTTCTGAGACGAAAACTTTAAGAAATTTTTTTGCTCAGAAAGCCTCAAAATTAAAGTATGCTAGTACTGCGCGACCGTCCGTCCTATAACGCGAAATATGGTTAAATAAGGCCCTGAACCCCAACTTCGAGGACTTCGTAGATATGCTAAAACCCAAATAAACAAAACCAAAATAATTACATCTTTTTCTACTATATTTGGACTGTCTTTTCTGAAAATTTGAGCTAGATTGGGCCAGATAGACCTGAGATATAGGGGTGCCAATATGGCGATTTTGGAAAACTAGTCTGTCTTCCAAGGTCTATAACTTTTTATTGGAATGTTAAATTTGAGATTTTCAAAAGGGAAAATAAAGATTTTTCCAAGACGAAGATTTTAAGACTTCGAGAGCTCAAATCGACTACAAAACAAAAAAATGGCATGTGATCGAAGATACGCAAAAAGTGCAAAAAATGAGTGTTTACGTTTTGCCCTACAGAAAAGGCCCCTTTAAGTCTGAGGTTCTCGGCCTTTTTTTGCTAGAAAGCTGACGTTATAACAAGAAGATCCCTATTTTTTGGCATAAAAATATTGATTAGGTAACCCTGTGCAAATGTTTGAAAATAGCCATTTTTTCACGATTTTCGAAAATTCAATAATTTATCGCGGGAGCTAGGGGGCACCTAGAGGTCTAAAATTTTAGAAATAGCCGTTTTTTCTAATGTACTTTGACATACAAAATCGGCGGGCTGATTGGGCGCCCCCCCCCCCCCCCCTGACACCGATTTGACGAAATTTATAGGAATTATATATATATATACACACACACACACACACACACATTTGATTGCGACACCGCACAACCGCGCGCCGAAAATCAAACAGCCATTGACCAGCAAGTTAGTACTGGCCGCACGCGGTTGATTGCAACACCTCGTAGCGTATCCTCGCAGTAGCAGATGCTGATTCGTAGCGTAATTAAAATCATGTCAGCTGCGTGTATCGACACCGAGGCTATATAAGCTCCGGGGTTAATCCACGCAGTGCCTTTTGTTGAACATCACTCGGTGTAGTGTGAGAGCCTGCTTCTTAGGTGTAGCGGCAGTGTAACTGGTGTCCGTGTTGGAGCGTGTCAAATTCGGCCAAACACCTTGGGAGCGTGCCAACTCCGGCCAAACACCTTGGGAGCGTGCCAAATCCGTCCCTCGATTAGAAACACTGAATAGCCCTAGGAAGCTGTGCCAGAAACTAAAGAGAGATCTAACCTAAGGACCGTTGAGTGGAATCTTCGGCGTTACCAAGAGCATATATATATATATATATATATATATATATATATATATATATATATATAAGCT
>QLSS01000650.1:35622-48843 GCA_024372645.1 Trichomalopsis sarcophagae | reverse complement strand
GTAGAAAAAAAAAAACTTCGATTTAACTTTGCCAAATCGTGCACTGAATGACTACGATCTAAAAAAATATGCTCATATGATGAAAATTTTAGATTTCCGCGATGTTTTCATGAGAAATAATCTACCACCCGATGGTCCATGGCGTAATGAATCAGCAGTGGTAAACTTGGATGATTTTCAAAATAGAGGCACTCACTGGGTTTGCTATCGCAAACGTGGTCCTGAAGTACTTTATTTCGATAGTTTTGGTGATCTCAAACCTCCCAAGGATCTCATGATGTATTTTAACGAGAAGGAAGTGAAATACAATTACAAAAGATATCAAAATTTTGACTCATTTATATGTGGACATCTTTGTCTCTACTTCTTAGCTGGGAGACTATAAAAGAGATGTTCGCAGACGAATAGATTCATTAGCATCAGATCAGTCATGGAAGATAGCTTCACTCTGAGTCTCTCAGGAAACTCATCTGTCTTAGAAGCGCAATATTTTCCTTCGATTGAACTGCCACAGCATAAAAATTTTGTCTTGGGATTAGTTGAACTTTTAACATTCAACTCTATTCCCAATGTTGACCATTCAAATAATAAACTTCATTTGAGCAAAAATAATATTATCACTATCCCTACGGGCAGCTATGAAATTGATGCTATAAATCAATTTTTACAAGAAACTTTGAAATCCAAAGGAATTGAATTTTCTTTGAAAGCTAACAACAATACTCTCAGAAGTGAAATTCTCTGCAGTCATCAGATAGATCTCAAACCTCGCGATTCAATAGGCCGTCTCCTTGGCTTCGCTCCTCGCATTCTCAAAGAGAACATTCAACACAGCTCTGATTTACCTGTGAAAATTTTGAGAATCAATGCACTCAGAGTAGAGTGCAACATTACTGCAGGTGCTTACATCAATAATAAGAAAGTTCATACAATCCATGAGTTCTTTCCCAGAGTGTCTCCAGGATATAAAATCTTAGAAATTCCGTCTCATGTGATATATCTACCACTCACAAGGAAAGGTACCCAACCCGAACTCACCGATTTTGATGATTTTCATATATGTTGTAGAACATGAAAAAATAAGAGACACGTATTTTTTCTTATCGGCTAATTTTCACTTTTAAGGGGTAAAAACCTCCCCTAAAGTTAACCCCCAAAAAGCGTTTTTTTTAAATATCTCGGCTTAAAATTAAAATTTTTCAATGAAACAAATTGGAGGTTATTTCTTACAAAAAGAGCAAGTATTTTATGGTGATTTGAAGAGTAAGGGTAGCATCCTATATTTTTTAGGGGTTGAAAACATATGTTTTTTGGCATAATTTTATAATAAAAATGTTTAAACCGACTAAAAAAAAATTGGAAAAAATGTTTAAACATTCTTAATAACGAAATTTAGTTGACGTCTTTCGGTGTTTTCATAAATATTACCCCTAAGGGGGTAAACCACCCCTAACACAAAATAACTGTAAATTTGTAATTCGATACATAATATTTCGTAGAAAGTTTGTATATGGAGGTTTTTGTGGTCGCTGATTACAAATCTGTTATCAGATTTTGAAAATTCAAAGTGGCAGAACCAATATGGCGGACGGAAATATCGAAAAAAAAATTTATATAATAAAAAAGTTTTAAACGACTAAAAAAATTGGAAAAAATTTGTAAACATCTATAATAAACAAATTAAGTTTTTCGATTTTTTCATAGATACTACCCCTTAGGGGGTAAACCACCCCTAACACAAAATAACTATAAGTATACTTCAATCCATAATATTTTGTAGAAGGTTTGTATATAAGGGTTTTCGAGATTGCTCTTTGCAAATCTGATATCAGATTTTCAAAATTCAAAATGGCGGAACCAATGTGGTGGACGAAAATGTCGAAAAAAAATTTTAACTTTCATAAAAACCTGTTTACAAATGTGCGATCTTTGTAGCCTGTACATGTGAACTAAAGAGCCTTAAACCCTAAACCCCTAAAGAACAAATAGGCTCAATGGTTGTGCTTTTTAACCAAACCACCTCAAATTCCTAAATTTGTAAACAAGAAAATTCTGTGTGTGAAGCAGTTTTATAATTTCCGTAGAAATTGTTATCAGAATGTTATTGAAATTCCTTTATTGTAAATTCAACTTATAATGTATTTTTGTTTATAATATTAGAGTATAATAATAATCTACAATCTTTTATCTTTTGCCATTGTGCATTTTTTGTATTAAGCATAAAATATATTATTTTACGACGTTTTTCCAATAATGGTAGTCCTCATAAAAGTGTTTAAAGCACAATGCTTTTTTGCACCAACCACATCGTACAATTGCAATGTTTGTGCACCCTTCTGTTTCACAATGTGTTGCCCAAGAATTTCCAAAACTAAAATCTATAGGATTATCAAATTTATCTGGTTTTTCATTGACGTAACCGCTTTTATACCAGGAATATTTAAACAAATCTATATATCTCGGTGAAGACAGTTGGTTGTGAACCAATGATTGAAATTTAATTATATTATTTCTCACATGTAAATTCATATCATGATCCATTAACATTACATTATCAGAAAATGTTCGGACAGTTTTCCCAAATACGGAATCCATAGACATCAAGTGGTTGTATTTTTCCTGTGGCTCCAGTTGGAATTTTTTTTATGTTAATAATTTTATTTTGTGGCATTGTTTCTTCTATAACTTTGTCACAATGACCACTCCAAGAATCAAGTAATAGTATACTAATTAACTGATCAACGATATTACAATGTAAAAATT
This sequence comes from Trichomalopsis sarcophagae, assembly GCA_024372645.1. NCBI lineage: Eukaryota > Metazoa > Arthropoda > Insecta > Hymenoptera > Pteromalidae > Trichomalopsis > Trichomalopsis sarcophagae. Next base: position 46,080 of record QLSS01000650.1, on the reverse strand, counting down.
GTTATTAGTTCCCTTACTTGTTGTTAATTTTCCAGATTTGGATGCTTCCACTTACACGTTTTCTGGTCTAAATATGTTTTGTTCTACAATAGGGCCACTTGATTCCTTTAAAACTTGCCACTTGATTCCTTTAAAACAAGAAATAGCGGTGACAACAGTAGTCCAGTAGCTGATATTAGTGGCTGTATAGTATAACTATGCGTTGTTGCTGAAATTGACTGTACCAGACATTGCACTTGCTTTTCTCCTTCTACTGCTAATGTTCTTCCAGAATGCATTTCTAGCTGAAATCCGATCTGATCTGTATTATACAAATTTTCGAGTCCAATCCTTGGTATACACGATTTAACGTCATCGATAAATGCTTCAGCTTTAGCCGTAAGTTCTGCACTTCTTTCTAGTGTTTTTCTTGTTATGAACTTATTTATTTTCCTAGAAACTATTCGGTGTGCTTGCTTAAATTTGAGTAACCAATGTTTAGAAGCTTTGAATCTAATATCATCAAAACCAATTTCTTTTTTAGCTTGTAAGGCCCATCGAATTATATCTTCATCATGGATAATTGAACCACTGTCGAGAGCTGCTTGAAAATTATCCAGGGTATACTGACAAATTTGTGCTACTTTTTCTCTATACTTGCCACCTTTATTAATTGAATGAGCCCAACGACGTAGCTGACTAATAGATGATACTTTTTTGAATCTGTTTTGCACTGTTTTGAGACTTAAATTTTGCTTCGTTTTGCTACTTCTCCAAAATTCTACAGCTCTTTTTTTGTATTCAAAATCTAGTTCTTCATTATCTGCTGTACATTGATTTGTTGGTGCTATATCATGAATCCAAAGAGTCATCAGTAATCATTTCTACATCGTTGAAATCATGTGTTGCATCTATTAAAATTTCTTTTATTTTTTCGGCCAAGTCTGTTTCATGATAATTCGTGACACTATCTGGTATGTTTAACGTTTGAAAGTATGCTAATAATAAGTTTAGAACGTTTAACGGATTAATTTTCATTTTTCAATCTAAAATGAAAACAAGCGGTAAAATTTATACAAGCTGTGTTTTTGCATGTAAGGCACGACTGCTACATTTCTACCAGAATAAAACGAGTGAATGTAAATTGAATCAAATCATTAATTTATGCATTGGAGAAGAATTCTCGTTCCACTTTGTGATGTTCGGAAAACTCTATTTTTGGTTCACTTTATAGGCGCCGAAAATGGTAGTTTTTAATAATTTTTTTTAATAATGTTTTTACTAATTATTTTTTACTTTTAAAATTTATAGAAACTTTTATTCATTTTGAAATTGAATAATGTAAATCTATATAAAATCACTAAAGAAAATTTTCTACAACTGTATGATACCACTGACAAACAAAAAGACGTACTATTCGTACTTTCCGGCATCGAACTAGAATACCCACAAAACTCACTCACTGCCGAAAAAATAACACAGGCAGCTGAGGTAAACACTCGATGAAAACAATCTAAATAAAGAACATACTGATTCGCACATATTGTCAACAACTTTTATGAGTGAAAGACATTTATCTGTGGAATTATCATTGAATGTACGATAACATTCATTAAACTAATGAATGCATATAAAATTCCCTTTCAATAACAACGTGTTCTTTAATTGGAAATGAAGTTCGAGTATTAATATTCTTTTATGTATTTTTACCAATAACAAAAATTATCATAGTAATATAATAATAATAATAAGAAGAAGAAGAATAAGCATAATTGCAATAGCAATAATAACAGTAATACTGATAATAGCAATTATAATGAAAAATAATAATAATCATTAGAATAATATTTATTATTAAATTTAGATTTTTTGATAAATTCATTAAATCGTATCAAATAGTATTATTATGGAATTCCAGACTGTAAATATTTTACTATAGATACAATAATCATTACTTCGAGAATTCATCTAAAAAACTTGGTTACGAAATAATTGTAACAATGAAAAACTCCCAAGTTTGACAACATTAAATTTTATTACAAAACGCAAAAGAGTTTGATAAACTAATTTTATTAACCTATGTTTTTTCATTTGCAAAAAAGTATGGACTTTTTGAATTTATAAAATTATATAATTATGCAATTTATGAAATACTTTATAATTTATGAAATTACTTTTGAAATTATGCTAATTTATAAAAGCAGAAAAATAAATAATCTTTGGTTGAAACATAAAACGAGACGTTATTTGTTACATACAAAATGATAGAATAAAATATCGGTAATATGTCTATACTCGTGTCTATGGTAAAGCATAGGCCTTCGGCTTGTCTGGAGGTTAGGGGTTTGGAGTCGTTTGGTTAAAAAGCACAACTATTTAGCCTATTTGTTCTTTAGGGGTTTAGGGTTTAAGGCTCTTTAGTTCACATGTACAGGCTACAAAGATCACACATTTGTAAACAAGTTTTTATGAAAGTTAAAATTTTTTTTCGACATTTTCGTCCACCACATTGGTTCCACCATTTTGAATTTTTAAAATCTGATATCAGATTTGTAAAGAGCGATCTCGAAAACCCCTATATACAAACCTTCTACAAAATATTATGGATTGAAGTATACTTATAGTTATTTTGTGTTAGGGGTGGTTTACCCCCTATGGGGTAGTATTTATGAAAACACCGAAAGACGTCAACTAAATTTCGTTATTAAGAATGTTTAAACATTTTTTCCAATTTTTTTTAGTCGGTTTAAACATTTTTATTATAAAATTATGCCAAAAAACATATGTTTTCAACCCCTAAAAAATATAGGATGCTACCCTTACTCTTCAAATCACCATGAAATACTTGCTCTTTTTGTAAGAAATAACCTCCAATTTGTTTCATTGAAAAATTTTAATTTTAAGCCGAGATATTTAAAAAAAACGCTTTTTGGGGATTAACTTTAGGGGAGGTTTTTACCCCTTAAAAGTGAAAATTAGCCGATAAAAAAAAATACGTGTCTCTTATTTTTTCATGTTCTACAACATATATGAAAATCATCAAAATCGGTGAGTTCGGGTTGAGTACCTTTCCTTGTCAGTGTCAAGTGCATAGATCATCTACAAATTCGAATTGTAGATCAGGACGGAAATTTGGTGAATTTCCGAGGAGAGGAAATTACTATTAGACTTCACATCAAATCTGTATAATGGGTATCGTTTACAATTCTGGAACATATATAAGTCAGCCATCATGTCAACCAGTCATCAGTCGACCAAAGAAACTCAAACCGTTAACACGGAAGAGCATTCAGTTTCTGAAAAGCCTAGGACTAAAATTTCGTGGAAAAAATTCACGTGTATAATTCTTTGTTGCTTCCAGAAAAATGGACGAAATTCTAAGCATTCAATCAGGTGTCGTCTTCGATGAGTCTATTGCTCATTACGAGGTACACGCCCATCAACCATACTCATCATTAAGCTTTGATAATAGTGATGAAATTCGTATTTCTATACAACGTCAAGATATATGCCTCTTACCATCGAGTAGTTCTATCCACGTATGTGGGAAATTGAAACTAAAAGATGGTTTAACAGCACCAACTAAAACTAAATTCGTGAACAATGGCATTTGTCATCAGTTTGATGAAATTCGTTATGAAATTAATGCTGTGGAGATTGATAAAAGTAAAAATGTTGGTTTGAGCAGTCTCATGAAAGGATGGACTTCATTTAATTCGAATAAGAATAACATGCTAGAAAACGCAGGCTGGCTTGGTGATGAAGAAGATACCAAAACGTTTGTCGATGAAAAGGGAAACTTTGACGTAGCGATTCCACTGAGTATGATCTTGGGCTTTGCAGAAGACTATAAAAAAATTATAGTTAATATGAAGCATGAGCTCATTCTTACAAGATCGAGAAGCGACTTAAATGCAATAATCCAGAATGGAACTACATCATCTGGCGTAACTACTTATGAAGATTGTGAAGTAAAAATAACGAAGATAGAATGGTTAATGCCATATGTTATTGCATCAGATAAACAAAAAATCCAGCTATTGAATTTCATTGGTAAGGATAACCCCATCTCTATGTGTTTTCGTTCTTGGGAGATATTTGAATATCCTCTTCTTACAAGCACGAATAAACACGTCTGGACAGTGAAAACTTCAAATCAATTGGAGAAACCTCATTTTGTAATTCTCGTACTACAAACAAAGAGAAAAGCTACAAGAACTGCAAATGCCAGTAGATTTGATCATTGTGAGATAAGTAATGTGAAACTTTTCTTAAATTCACAATATTATCCATACAACAATATGAATCTCGACATATATAACAATCAGTATGCAATTCTCTATGATATGTATGCTAATTTTCAAAAATCATACTATGGAAGAGATCCGCAGCCGTTGCTGACAAAGCCTATGTTCATCAAGAATGAACCACTCATAGTTATTGACTGTTCACGACAAAACGAATCTCTCAAGAGCGTTCCTGTCGATGTACGTCTGGAGTTTGAGGCTAAAAAAGATTTTCCTGCTCACACTTCAGCATACTGCCTAATCTTACACGATCGCGTCGTTCAGTACAATCCTATCCGTGGGAATGTCAAGAAGCTCGTCTAGGCTGCACCAAAAAATGGAGTATGCTGTAGACATGACTGGTTTCAAGCAAACCGAAGAAGATTATATTCTAAAGGAAATAGCAATCATACCTCTTAAAAAATAGTGATCCTGTTTTTCTCATATTCAAAAATCCATTCTCATGGAAAAAACTCTCAGACAAAATGCAGAGGGAAAACAATTGGCTTAAACATAATTATCATGGCATCAGGTGGAATACAGATGGACATCAATACTCTCAAATTGGAAACTTGCTTCGTGACGCTCTCCATGACGCATCAAAAATTTTTGTCATCGGTGCATTAAAACAGAAATGGCTTCAACGATTCAAATTTTCCGTCTACAACATTCAACAATATGGCTATCCATCAAAACCATCTTTCAAGTGCGTCACAGTTTGCACAAATCATAATCCAATCTACAAGACTGCCTGCGCACTTCACACTGTCAAACTTATGAAATTATTCTATCAGTCATGCAAACATTTGTAAGAAAAAATTAAATGAATAAATAAATAAAAAAATAAATTGTAGAGAACACTATAGGCATTCTGGCTCATTTACGGTTTCTGGCTCACTTTGAGAAAGGGGGTGAGCCAGACTCCGTACGTATTCTGGCTCACACTGAGAGAGGAGGGGGTGAGCCAGAATCCGCATGAGCCAGTATGCCTATAGCCTATCTACTACTGCTATGTGACGTCAGTCCAAGAACTTGCAACGGTATGAGCTGATGTAGTATAGCGCACACCACAGAAAAAACGTAGCATACTCTCTCTCTTTCTCCCTCTCTCGGTCTTTCTCTCTTTCTCCCCTTTTTCTTTCCTCCTCTCCATGACAATGAGTAATCACTGTATTGCGAATACTCTCTACCTCTCTCTCTCTTTCTCTCTTTATCTCTTTCTCTCTTACTCAATCGTTTCAAATAAAATACTATTATTTTATTAAAATATTATAAATGTTATTATTTTAAAAAAATTATCGGATATAGAATATAAATTTTTACCTTTTTTTATATGCCGATTAAATTGATGTATTATTAATGTTCACTATAGTTTTTATTGTCACTTAAAACTACACTTATTTTAATCCTTAGAAACTACATTGATTTTAATATTTTTAATTTATAACGTTGATGTAATCATCCTCCGAGCACTGTTCTAATTTTATAACTTTACCCGCGTGCTCGTAGGCCTCAAACTCAATATCGCATGACTCCTCCTCTTTTATGGCTTTTTTCTCCTGCTCCTGAGCCTCGTCCTCTGAGGAGTACGCCAAATGAAAATCTTCTAGCTCTTCCTCCTGAGCTTCCGAAGACATTGCTCGTTGCAACTCCATTATTTCGATGTCTGCTGAACATGAAAAGTCATCAGACGGTGTCGGTGATGGAGATGCCGGTGAAATACGCTCACAACTACTCGTCGAGCCACACATCACGCACAAATATCCCGTTGAAGGCGGCAATGGCGGAGGCGCTGACGATGCTGCCGTTGCTGCTGAGCAATTATGCTTTCAGCTGCACTTAGTGCACAGCAGAAATCGGCACCTGTCACAGATCGTCCAGGCCGTTTGCCTCGTCTTCATGTAAAACAAAGCCGAGCAATCATCGCACTTGTCACCTACGTCCATACACTTGAAGCGATTTTTAACACTGTTTTTTTTTTTTATTAATTTGGATGATATTCATCCTTGCTTCCTCTTCCACTAGTGCCCGTCTTGCTCGTTCGCGTAAATCGTGATCGCGATCGTACGCCTCGCGGTGCTTCACTATAAGTCTTCTAGACCGATCTAGCTTCACTAGTAGTTCCTCGATTCGCATTCTTTACTTTAGAATTTTTGCGCGTGAGGATAACAGATGAAGAGACGTCTTGCACCGGTGACTGCTCGATGGAGACTGATGATGTTTAAGAGATCAGTCATCTCCCAGTTCCGTATAATTGCGAACTTCATATTTAAGCTTTAACGATTTACTTGCAATAAACGATAAGATACTATACATAAATTGGCAATACAGAGACAAAGCTGTAACACCGACACCGCATACTAGTGTCATAATTGAAGCTTACACCACAGCTCAAACACGTTTAAAACTGTATGAACACTTGGAAAAGTTAGATAAGCGAGTTCTTTATTATGACACAGATTCTTGTGTATTTATTTCGCATGATGATACTCCCGATGAGTATCAACCTTTTATCGGTTCTAAATTAGGTGATATGACAGATGAACTTTGCGGCTACGGTGAGAATACGTATATAGATAATTTCGTTTCGGGTGGACCAAAGTTTTACGCTTACACAGCTGTAACGCCCAATAAAAATGATAAAATTGAATGTTGTAAAGTAAAAGGTATCTCACTAAATTTCTCAAACGGTGTAAAAATTAATTTTGAAAGCATTAAGAATCTGATTAACGATGCCTTTGTCAACGAAAATCATGAATCTGAAAAAATGAACGGTGAATGTAGTAAAATAAGATTTAAATTCAAAGCTATTAGAAGAACTAAAACACGCGAGGTTGTAACACGTGATGAGTCAAAGATATGTTGTGTTGTATTAAAAAAATGACGATACCTTACGCACGTGAGTCCCTACCATTTGGATATAAGAATAATAATAATAATAATTAACTTTTGTATTGATCTATTGTAAATAAATAAACACAAATTTTTTTTATATAATTTACTTATTTTATAAGATTCCTCACACATATTTATACCATCAGTATAGCTCCTGTCATCGAAGAGAACGCTTCTAATGGAAATTTAGCTTATTTTAACGCACGATTCAGCTTACTCGAAGTGTTATTTAGCTTATTGCTCGCGATTATCAGCTTGGAAAGCGGAAATAACAGCTTGTGATTCAGCACACGTAAAATTAGCTTATATTTACGTGTGTCGCGCCGCCGCCGCCGCCGCCGCCGCCGACCGTCCGCGTGCCATAAGCTTATTTTAAGGTAAATCTCTCGTACGTGTGTGTGTGTGTGTTTGTGTGTGTGTGTGTGTGGGGGGGGGGGTGTACTCGTCGAAATGGATATGCGATTCAAACATTCGTTTAGGTGTATTGTTAGCGGACCCACGGGATGTGGTAAAACAGTTTTTGTCAAAAGATTTCTTCGATATCTTCCACTCATGTGCAGTGTAACTTTTGATCGGATATTACTCTATTATGCCGAGTGGCAGTCTACGTATGAGACAGACTTTGTTTCAGGAGGCATAAGTAGTAGTAGTAGTAATAGTAGGGAGAGTAGAAAAAAAATTGTTGAATTTCATGAGGGATTACCTCAGCCTTCAGATTATTCTCAAGACAATGAAAAGAAAAAATTATTAATTATCGATGATTTAATGAGAGAATCTTCGAATAACATTATTCTCCATTTATTTACAAAGGGAAGTCATCATACGAATTTAAGTGTAATTTTTATTACACAAAATCTTTTTCACAAAGGAGCTGGTCAACGCGATATCTCATTAAATGCAAATTACCTCGTTATTTTTAAAAATCCACGTGATCGTTCGTAAATACAATATCTAGCGCGTCAAGTCTATCCCGAATACCCAAAATTTTTACAAGAAGCGTATCTCGATTGTACGTCAACTGCTCATGGCTATCTTTTGTTGGATTTGAAACAATCGACCGATGATGAATTTCGTTTCCGTACCTCTGTTTTTCCCGATGATAAATTGAGTTACGCATATGTACCGAAGAAGAATAAGAAATTCCAATAAAAGTAGAGGATTCTATGATTAAAGCTTCAGTCTGATTGAAACAATGGCAGGGAGAGGAGCGTATGCGAGAACCGATAGTCGTAGACGGCGTAGAAGACAGCGTGGAGGTGATGGTGGTGGTGCTGCTGCTGTTGAAGAAGAAGAAGATACAATGTGTGGATGCCTACCAAAGCATTTTACAAAAAAGTGTGTTGCAGTATTGAATGCTCTTTGTCATGCAGATAGTCAACAGCGCTTAGCACTGTTACGTGTAGCTAATAAAAAACTCATTAAAAGCATATGCGAGTGCGTGTTCAATGTATTGCGCGGAGTCGTTAAAATAAAAAGTTCTCACAAGTCAAAGTTAAAAAATCATAAAAGTGTTTTGAGAAAATTATTAAATAAATCCAGTAGTAATAAAAGTGAAAAAGAGTGGTGAAAAAAAGAAAAGCGTCCTTATTCAAAACGGTGGTGCTTTTTTACCAATGTTACTTGCACCAATTATAGGTGCACTTATGTCAAAAATATTTGGAGTCTCTGGAAATTAAAATATGGAGCACGCTCGTAAAATGGTCTTTGTACCAGAGGAAACATACGAGAGAGTAGCGAAGCAACAGCATCAACAACAACAACAACAACAACATATAGTAGAAGAGTCGAGTAATGCTTTAGAGCCAACGATACAGACAAAGGGTGATAATTTAAGTCGTCTCGATGCTGAGATGCACCATATACTTTTTTCAAAAAGTATCACCTATGAACGTGAAAAATGTCAAAAATATTTACAAATTTTAAGAAGATATCTTCATTTTAAAAATTTGGAACGTCAGGAACTTTTATCAGATGCAAATATACTTGATGTAGAGCATGAAAATGAAGATATATCGAGTCCATTGCCCGATGAAGCGATACTTGCAAGCATTTCCAAGGGTTATGTGAGAAAAGCACGTTTATTGCTTCAAAATTGGAAATCAGCATCGCATCGTATTAAATGGGATAATTCAGGTACAGTTAGCATTGATGATAAAGCTATACCACACTCAAATATTATAGATTTACTAGAAGACGTGGTACGGAGTAGACCTGTTGAAGAACCTGTAGGAAGATTTCAATTAGCTAATTTTATAGCAACAACTGACACTCCATCCAAATTAATAAGTAATCCAGAGGTGATAAAAATTAGTGAAAGTTTGAAATGTGCATTAAACAAAATTCCTTCAACCAAGAGAAATAATTCCAAGATCATTCAGACTTTGGAACAAGGTACTAGACTCGCGTCCGCACAACGCTATAGTGCACGTTTGAATAAGAAAAAATCCATACCTCGAAAAGCAGACGACAAGTGGTTGACTTATAAAATTTAACATGTCTTATGAAAATCAATACTTTGACATTAGACACGAGACTGGATACGCTGGTGCACGTAATCTGTTACGAATCAATGGTAAAAATAAAAAGAAGAAAAGCGAGGTTAATGGGTGGTTAAGTAATCAAGATACATACACACTACACAAACCTATTAGACGAAAATTTCCTAGATTGATGTACAATGTCACTAATGTGGATGATTGTTGGGAAATGGATTTGTGTGACATGCAATATCTCAAAACGTATAATGACAATTTTGCATATTTACTTGTAGTTATAGATATTCTCAGTAAATATGCTTGGGTCGAGCCTTTACGTGACAAAAGTACAAAAAGTGTTGTAGCTGCTTTCGACAATTCTTAAAAAGAGCCGATGGGCGACGCCCAATTCTTATACAAAGGGGGTAGAGGAGAGTGGAGGGGATTTTAAATTAAAATCACGCTTACAACTATATAATATAGGAAGATATATATATAATTAAACAAACTTTTATTATAATTATTTAATTTAAATATTTGAAAATAATGTAAATTAAAAAAAAGATATATAATTATATTTAATTAAATTAATTTTTTTATTCATATTATAAAATTTTTATTATAATTAACAATTATATTTTTAAAACAACAATATGTCACGTGTGGATACACGTAACGGGTGTCTAATTACTATAAGAGAGCGAGTAGAAGAGTGCAATGCGGTGGCGGCCGTGGCGCGACGATAGAGCGTCTGCCTTGCAAGCCGGTTCAAGCCCAGGGTCCGTCACTTTTTCGTTGCACTCTTCACTCGTAACAATATATAT
>QLSS01000650.1:2388-14810 GCA_024372645.1 Trichomalopsis sarcophagae | reverse complement strand
CTATACAAGCCCGTCCCCTCTCCTTTTACACTATAGTAGCCTCTGAGCTCTGGCGCGGTGGCTCCCGCCGCTGCTGTACCGGACCCGCTTCTTTCTCCCCCCTCCATACTCGCGCGCGTCCGCCGCCGTCTACCTGTCGTATACCTGCTGTTTGGCTTTTATTGCCCTTGCGTCAGCTCTGATCCTTTCTGCGCTGTAATAATATGTAACCTGTATGATATCCTACTACGCGGTGCCGCAAAGCCTACTCTAAATTTCAGCTTTGGGGTTTATTGATGGGATTTGTACACATTAAAATACAGAACATTTGTTTGATACAATCTTATATTTATTTAATAATACAGCAAAAATTGAATACATGATATATTTATGCGCTCGTGTGTGTGTGTGTGTGTGTGTGTGTGTATGCGCGCGTAGAACAATAAAGAATATTTACAGCTTAGAAACTAACGATAGGAGATGAATAAAAAAAAAAAGTTATATCGGAAACATAACGTCGTACACATCTTTTGCGATTCTGGCTAACCCAAACGCATATATTTCCGTCAAAACTACATCTAAAACGTCAACACTTACAGTGGCGAAATTCAAGTTTGTCTTAACAATTTCGTCGATTTATATTTATGAAGGGCGTAATATTGTTTGAACGAGTTTACATTTTTCAGAATTTCTCGACATAGTTCAGCCTCTTCTCTTTACAAAGCGTCTTTTATATAATCTAAACTTGAGTCCACGCCGCGATTAACTAATCCCGAAAGCTCCTCGAGCTGTTTAAAACTCAAATAGATGCACTCTTTTACCTGTCTTAAGCCAACGAACGTTTGTTGATGCATAATTACACTAGGCGGACTCTCGTACTTTTTCTGCATCTTGCACGCAGGCTGTGCAGGTGGATGCTGTTGTGTTTCCTCGTCATGGCCGCCGCCACTGCTGTGAACTGTTGAGCGTTGTGGGTTGTCATTTCTGCTGTAGGTGCTGATGTTGGTGTTGGCCTCCCGTCGATGGCAATCGACCTTGCTCCGAAGCTGTTTGTGAATGTGACATCGTGATTTGGAAGGAGGATCTTGCTAGGATTTCCAAAATCCTGGTAGAACGTGAAGGAGTGATTCAGATATGCATCCATAGCCTCCATATGATCTTTGATCACTTCCCAGCTGTGTGTGTCGAGTGTCACATACTTGGCTGGCGATCCATTGGCACAAATTTTTAACACTGCTCTGTAGTAACCGCTGTAATACTCGAGGCCTATGGTTGCACGCTTGCAGTTTGATTTGTTGAGCGCGTACGTCGTCGAGTACAACAAGTTGTAGGTGATCGGCTTATTTTTCCAAGACTCGGCACTTGGTGCTGCTGATGCTGCTGATTTTTTACACTCGAGGTCTACTTGACGAGAGTGTTCTTACGACTGGTGGCTGGCGACTGAGCCACGACACCTTTATAAAGAATGGGATGACAAAGAGCGAGCGTCAACGAGTCGCAGATCTTTCTAGAAAAGACCGTTACAGTATTTACATTCCATAGTGAAACACGAGACAAGTTTGATATCGTTAGAAGTTGTTTTGTTTAACGCAACCGTCACAGATAGTACGTTTGTATAAACTACTCAGATAACAAACATCCGGTCTTGGCTGTGCAGATCTGATTTCAGTAACCCCGTCCTGTAGAACTTCGGCAGCTGACCGTGTATAACGTTGTCGATCGAATCGCCCAATATTCCCGAGTGAAGAGTAAACTACTTAACTTCGACTCTCGTTATGGGATATTTAGCCGTGGTTTTCGTTTTCACGAAAACTGTGATGTAAAAGCGGAATATAATGAGCAGGTGCAAAATGTCTCACGATATTACTGCCGAATTTGTACTTTGCACTGTCCATGGAAACTATACGCAGTAGAGCAGCTTGAGTGTCGCCGACAGTGTGTGGCTCTCATACATCCGTGTACACGTAGAGCTGATTGGGTAAAGCTCGGGAAAGCGATGCTGGTCTGTTTCCTAGCGCGACTACACTGCCCATTGACGATGTGACAAAGGTGCCGTTTTTTCGCCGAGTATCGGAATCTTCGAAACCGAAAATACGGCAAATTTTTTCGTTAAACGTTGTCTGATGCTGATCATCGCAGGCACACTTGCTCTGTAGCATGTAGTAGCCCTTTTGAAAGGGTGCAACTTCGAGACGAAGATGATCGTGAAAGTTGGTTGATTTATTTATTTCGTTGATTAGTTGCTCGATCTTGTCGTAAATACCGTGCGGAAAAAAATGAGTTTCCTGCTTTGCCTTTTCCGACTGTTTAAACGCGTAAAAGGCGTCCGATTCTTGAATGTGCATGACAGTGCTCGGCACGTGAATTTCGACAAGCGCAACGGACCAATTCCCGCTGAGTCTGAGCTCGCGCTAGAGCTGCGTTGTAAAGCAGCTGGTGGCGTTTTCCTTGTAGTACGTCATACTGCTGTTGCTAGGCAGAACTAGGTAAAAATCGTTCTGGTTCATTTTTAAATTTTTTGTACTTCAGAGGCTTTGATCCACGAGTTGAATTTATCCGGATAGCCAGCCCACTTGACGAGTAGCTGCTTCTTCGAGCCACGACCCTTTGTATGAACGACGCGTTCTATTTTGAATTGCTCAGCAGCGTCCGACATGCGTTTCGTGCCAACATGAGCGAGCTCCTCAAGATAGAAAAAGCCGTCAATCTCCTCACCGTTCAAATATTCCAGGTTAAACGTTGGTAACTGCTGTCTGTTGGATATACGCTTAATCTTGAAAACTTCCTCGCTAAAATTTTTTTCGTATCCCTTCTCGAAAGTATTTTTCTTGCTTGTATTTATTGATTACACCTGACGCCATCTTTTCGCGATAATTATAAGTCGATTGCAGACGAGCTCTTTTCGCCAAATTTTTCGCGCGCTTTTGCAGCATTGTAGATGCTCACGTCATAGGAGCGCATCTTTGTACCGCTGTGTTGCGTATAATTGCGTAAGCCTCGATGATTTTCTGGACCACGTCGATGTAACGTTGCGTGTTATTGTGCGAAAAGTATCGCCACATTCGTTTGCGTATAGTACGGTTTAGTCTTTCCACCACAGCCGCTTTGATATCGGGGTTTCAAACTGTACGGAATTTGATGTCACGTTTTTTCAAAAATTCCTGAAACGTCGAGCCTACAAACTTTTTACCCTTGTCGGATTGTAAGAGTCGCGGGGCGCGACCATTGCTGCGCTCGAGTATTCGTCCGAAGGCTGCGGTGACGTTGACTGTAGTTTTATCGCGTAGAGGCTCCAGCCACGCGTGTTTACTCAATACATCCACCACTACGACTAGGTAACAGTATCCTTCGTTGTGCTCTTTGATCGTGGTTAATTGAAGCAAATCGCACTCCCATACCTCGTCAATGTTGCTCACGTTGTAACTTAATCGCGGAAATTTACGCTTAACGGGTCTGTGAAGAGTATAGGCGTCTTGATTACTAAGCCACTCGTATACGCGTTCTTTCTCCCGCATGTCAGCCGTGCTAAATAATTTGCCTTTTTGATTTACACGCACGAGATTGCGCGCACCCGCGTAACCAGCCTTGTGCAAGACATCGTAGTATTGCTGCTCGTACGAAGACGACAACGATGACGCCATGCTTAAAAGTTTGCGAGACGTAGCCACTTCTTCTTTGCTCGATTTCTCGTCAAAGCAGGCGATGCCGGTGATTCGCTGCTGCTGCTGCTGTTGCTAGCGTTGTGTATTTCCATCAACGCGTCGATACTCTCTTTACTAGGCAGTCGTCGTTTAGCTGTATTATTTGGCTCTGTCAAATTTTCAACAATTTTCACTATTTCCGGGTTTCCAATCAGCTTTATCGGTGTGTCGACTGTCTTGATGAATTTGGCGAAAGGTAAACGACCGATGGGCACTTCCGACTGATCCAGTGTTTTTTTCCTGCGTGCGTCAACGTCGCTAATCAGTTCTATAATGTTGGAATCTTGTATGGGCCGGCCGTCTATACTGACTCTGCCAGTGCTATTCCACTTGAGACGATCGCCGGCAACGGTTTTCCAATGTTTCAGCAGAAGGCGCGTTTTTTGAGCGGAACTCTTGGGTACGCTGTCGCGTATAATTTCTTCAGTCATTGGTGCCGACATGGCCTCTATTTCGTCGACGTCGCGCTCGTAATCGTGTTCAGCGTGACGTTCGGAATCTTTGAAAAACAGATATCGCTGCAGTACTTGTAAATAGTTTTGACATTTTTCACGCTCATCTGTAAATTTATTCGAATGTAGAATTGTGTGCATCTCGGAATCGAGTCTCGAGAGATTGTCCCCGAGATTGAACAGAGATTGAACAGAGTTTTCACACGACTCGTTTGGCGGTTGTGCTGCTGCTGCTGCTGCTGCTGACTGAACGTTTTGCATGCGCGAAAACATATCTTCGGGCACGATAATCATTTTTCTCGCAAGATCCATTTTAGTCTTCCGTTGCTGCTGCTGCTGACTTTAAATTGAATAACTTCGCGACAAGAGTCCCGATAATAGGTGCAAGTAGAAGTGGCAAAAAAGCACCACCGTGCTGTACGAGAACTCGATTCTTCTTCTGCCAAACGCTGACAGATTTCTTACTATTGCAAATAGTCAATTTTCTCAGCACATTTTTGTGATTTTTGAGTCGTCGTTTATGCGAGTCTTTGATTTTGATCACACCTTGCAAAATTTTCAAAGCGCACTCGCGTAGAGACACAAGCTTATTTTGCGAACATGAAGCGGGAAAGCCAGGGCAGCCTCATCTCGGAGGTATAGCTACAAAGTTCTCGATATAAAAATATTCTTTTTTATTCGGAGATCAGCTTAATGGCCCATAGCGCCCTACGCGTCGAGACACAAGCTTATTTTACGAACATGAAGCAGGAAAGCCCGGGCAGCCTCGTCTCCGAGGTATAGCTACAAATATCACTTTATAAAAATGAATTTTTCTGCTCCCAAATCAGCCTACTGACACGTAGCGCCCTACGCGTCGATACACAAGCTTATTTTGCGAAAATAAAGCGGGAAAGCCCTGGGGGCTCCATCTCCGAGCTTTGGCTACAAAGTTCATTTTATAAAAATGAATTTTTCTGCTCGCAAAGCAGCCTACTGACCCGTAGCGCCCTGCGCGTCGAGACACAAGCTTAATTTTCGAAAATAAACCGGGAAAGCCCGGGCGGCTCCATCTCCGAGCTTTAGCTACAGATTTCACTTTATGAAAATGAATTTTTCTGCTCCCAAATCAGCCTACTGACACGCAGCACCCTACGCGTCGAGACACAAGCTTATTTTGCGAACATGAATCGGGAAAGCCTGGGCAGCCTAGTCTCCGAGGTATAGCTACAAAGTTCTCGATATAAAAATATTCTTTTTTATTCGGAAATCAGCTTACTGGCCCGTAGCGCCCTGCGCGTCGAAACATAGGCTTATTTTGCGAAAATAAACCGGGAAAGCCCTGGGGGATCCATCTCCGAGCTTTGGCTACAAAGTTCACTTTATAAAAATGAATTTTTCTGCTCGCAAACAATGCTCTTCTGCTCCGAAAATTTAAGTTTCCCACTGTTTTTTACTCGCTGTCTCACGCTAATATGATTTTTGCTTGGTAGCGTGTCGCGCTAAGGGCCCGCACAGCCCTGCCACACGAAACACAAGCTCTGTCTTTCACTGAAAATCTGAATAACAGTGCGCTTCTCTGCTCAGGCGTCTCTACGGCAAAGATCGCTCGATCTGGAAAGTTTTTTTGATGGCGTGTCGGGCTAAGGTCTCGCGCAAGCTCGACGCTCGAAACACAAGCTTTTTTTTCTACCAAATATTATAAAATTGGCGCGCTCCTCTGCGAGCGTCTCTGCTGCAGAGATAGAGCTATCTTAAGAGCTTATACGATACTCGTGACTTAAATGCTTGAATTTTACATGGCGCTTCGCGTCCTTGATACGCTCGGGTGCTAACTGCGCCGTGTACAAAGGAACCATTTAAATCACACGTATCGTGAAGTACTATTTTAGGAGGCGTGTCGCTGTGAAGGCTTAAAACATGATTTTTACACATGAAAACGGACTTGCAGACGGCGATGTCGTACGAATCATTCGTGCGATTAATCACCTGAAAAAGCTGAATTGTGGGAGGGTTCGATTTTTTTTTAGATAGAAATCGAAAATTGTTGATTAATAGTATTTATATTATCAAAAGCATTTATTTCATCAAATTGATAGAAAATTAGCACAGAACCAATCACTCTTTTCAACTTCAGATATTTTAGCTAGATTGATTTTAACGCAGGTGCAATGATACCAGATCAGGCATGAATCGCACTGAACTGCGTTGTTGACAAGAACACGTTTGCATTTTCCGCAAGTGTACTTATTCACCTTCTTTTTAGACTGCACTAATAATTTTTGTTTTTCAAAAGTATTAATTCTCAAAAAATTTTCTAAAATGCAAATGTCGATGTCATCGTCTTGAAATGATTCTGATATACTTGAAATTTTATCTATTTGGTCAAGATCTATTTAATTTCGGCCGCACAAAACGTCAACTATAAATTCTTCAGTGAAATTTAGCCATTTAAGCATGGTTTTAGCTTTGTCCACTAAGCACATGTCTCGAAAGATTGTTCCGGACGTGATCAAGGGCTACTAGGGATAAAAGCAGTGCGACGAATTCATTTTTATTAATATTTGTTTTGCCTAAGTATTAGTTGAGAGAATGTTTTTAAGCCATTCGATTCTCACATGCGCGAATCGACAAGGCGATTCGTGGCTTCAGGCCAATACGGTTAGGAGTGATTTTATAATCATTCCTAGACTGCCACGACCCCCTCTAGGAGTTTTACTCCGCGGATTTTGAGGGTCACTCTCAATGCGGAAAGGCTAACGGGCCGATCTGTGACTGCCAGGCTAGAGAGTCGAGTGGTGGGAGGCGTTCGCGCGTGTACATGACTACGCTTATAGATATAGATATAGAGGAGCGTGCGCACTGCTTCGAGTCCCTTCGGTGGTCCTCGGAAAAGCGCCTTTGTTTTAGCGGGCCCGGATTTCTCGGCGGCTCGAGTGCTCGGGTCTGCAGGGGCGCGAGTCTGCGACGCGTCGTCACTTCGCTCTAACTCCTCATCCAGTTAGCTCGGATCCTAAATCCATTCGCGTTCTATTGCTCATTTTGATTAAGTTTAAGTTTGCGTTTTAGTTATTGTTTTTTGCGTAGTTTATTTTCTCATTTTGTATTAGATTTATAGTTTATTTCAATACATAATAGTAATTCAAAATTATTTGTTTGAGTTTTGTTTATTGACCTTTTTACTTGACTTTATTAACTTTATTCCTGAACAAAGATGTTAATTTTGATGTTGTTAAAATGAACCAACGTATTCTGAAATGTATAAGATATTTTTTTATAAATTCTATTGTACGAATGGTTAGATGACTGCAATAGATCGGTATTGAGAAAATTAATGTGCGAAATCATGCTGTAACCGCGCGAGGAGAGCGAACATAGTTTCTTTATTTTTCAGTAGTTTACAAACGTCGTAAATCGAGAAAAGGACCCCAAGCCTACTCAAAAAAACGTAGCTATTTTCGCTGTCCTCGCGCGGTTACAGTATAGCTTTGAAACGTACTTGAATAATCCTGTATCCTTTGCAGATATCTGGAAGATCCAAATCTTTATTTTCTTTGTTAGCTTCAAATTGCTTCCTCACATAACTCTTTGCCAAAGCTACGCCATTCGACGGTCCCACTGAGCCCCATGCTCTTGTCATAATCTCGGTTAAAAAGTCAATTTTCACATTCAGTCTTTCCATCTTCAAATTTTTCACGATATCATAAAGCCTCAGCTTGTTCATAATTTCGGAAACGTATTCATCCAGAAGTATCGTCGAGTGATGCTTCGTTTTGCATAAACTATTCAAATAGAACATTTTTACATAATAAGAGTGAATCAATAAAAATAGTTATACAAGACGATCATACGAAAATATTTACTTGATGTGATGATCAATTTTCTGTTTTCGACCATCAATAAAATTTCGCACCTGCAAAATCTGACTGGTAGAAGGTGATCACGCAAAAACGCTCTTGTAGACAGCTCGTAAGCGAGTAGAAGAGAAAAAGTCTGCATCTTCATAAACAGCCAATACCTGAATTAGGCACTTATAGTTCTCTGGATTTGATAGAAAGCAAGCCGTAATCGATTTTTCTCCTGCCATTGCAAATAACACGTCGTGTGACAGTTTAGCAGTAACAAGAAAAAGCAGCTGTCAGATCTGATTAAATATAAACAATAACTATGCGACGTCGTTGATCTTGTTGATAGGGGTTGCTCTGCGCGATTCTCGGCGTTCGAATCAAGCAACGTTCGAGCTCGGGTTACATATACTATTTGTTATCACAATTGCGGGTATATGCTATTGAGCGTACGAATTGTCGTGGATCAACAAACGAATAACCTTCGCCGTAAAATCACTTCAACTGTGTACGTCTCTTGCGTGGCAGGATGTTATACTGATATTTTCCGCGTAAGTTATCGCGAGAGTTCCGCAATGCGAGGAAAATGGCAATACAACATTCTGCCACACGAGAAGCGTGATTACGCATTCACGATTTTGCTCTCGCAAACACAAGCTCCGTTGTTCACCAAAGATCCTAAAAACGGCGCGCTTTGCTCCGCGATCATCGCTGCAAAGAAGATCGCTCGATCTCAAGAGCGATTTACTAGGTGGCGTGTCACGCTAAAAGCTCGCACAGCCCAGCCGTATGAAACACAAGCTCCGTCGATCACCAAACATCCTAAAAACGGCGCGCTATTCTCCGCAAACGTAGCTCGATCTCGAAAGCTTTTCTCAGTGTCGTACTGTCGTGTCGGGCTAGGGGCTCGCGCAGCCTCGCCGAAGGAAACACAAGCTCCGTTTTTCACCAAAGATCAGAAAAACGGCGCGCTTCTCTGCGCAGGCGTCTCTGCGACGAAGATTGATCAATCTCAAGAGCTTTACTGGGTGCTGTGTCGCGCTGAGGATTCGAAAGCTGTACCGACTTCAGGGAAGGCAAGCTTACAATTACAAGCTTATGCTTTTGATAAAAAATTTGAAAAACTGCAAGCTCTGCGATTTAGGAACTGTCGCATTAAAGTTCTGCCAATCTTACTCTGATTTCTTTCTCAAAAACAGTTGAAGCGACTCGCGAGGAGACGAGCTTGCATGCAGAAGCTTGTTTCTTAATATAACATTGAAATACCGCGTTCTCTCAGTTCTCAGAGCTGACGCGTTAATATTTAAGAAACTCGACTGTGATTTTCGCCTCGCAAATTAGTGCGGTAATTCGAGTGAAGATGTGCTTGCAGGCACACGCTCATCTTTCGATGAAAAAGCAAAATACCACGGGCTTTACGATTTCGGAGCAAAGACGCAAAGTCAAAGCAGCTTACTACGATTTCAGCTGCAGCAACTTGATAAGAAACGCGCTTTAAGTCTATTTATTATTATTAGTATAATACGTGCCTAGGGAGGAAAAAATTTCGACAGTTGTTTGTTTTCGCATGATGCGTCTGAGAGTGTGGCGTTTTTCCTTTGTTTTTACTTTTTGCATCTTACCACATTTCTCGTAACATTCAGTATCGTTAGTTAACTCGGTACGCGCACATTCTTTAATAATATGGCTGAAGCAAGACGACGCGTGCGTAATGCTGGTTACACAAACCAGGAGTACGCGGATATGCTGTTAGTATATGGTCAGTGCCATGAGGTGGGCCGTGCAGCAGCCGCCACATATCAAGTGCGCCATCCTAACTGTCGACACCCGGATGCGGGCACTTTTAGGCGCGTTTATCAACGCGTGGCTGAGACGGGTAGTGTACGAGTGCGCAAAATCCTGATGGAAGTCGTCGAAGAGGTGCGAGAGCCGCAAACGAAGAAGCAATTTTAGATTGCTTTGCCGATGACCCAACTACGAGCTTGCGGAGGACTGCCCGATTTCTCGGAGCATCGTACTCCACATGTCAACGTGTTATGAAGGAGGATGGCCAGCACGCTTTTCATTACCGACGCATACACGAAATCGATGAGTAACAAATATTTTATTTATGTTTAGTGGAAGACCTGGGAACGATTTATGTATGAAATAAGTACAATCCAGCAGGCTTCACTCGCTCAATTCTCTTTTTTGCTTTTTCTTTCTAAATTCCGAAAAGCGCCCAAATAGAATACTTTTTACGCACAATATGCGTCTGTTTAATCATACAAGCAAAATTCAACGCGCGCTCTATGTTCTTGAGGATAGAAGTTCAAAATCGTAACTATATTCAGACCGGATATTTGTTTTTCAACCAATCAAATCGCTTTATTAACGGATTCAAAACATCCGGTCATCACTTTTTTAAAGAGAGATGATGTACATTCTTAAAAGTTACACTGCGTGCCATAATAGAACTAAATATTTTTTATTTTACTTTTGGAGATTAGAAGACTAAAATCACAACAGTACTGATTTATACGCGTTCGCCATAAATATAATCATTTGATACATATGACTTATAAACTTATATGGTACGTTGTACAAAATTAATGTTATATTAACGCTTTTTTATAGTGGAAGGTGATCGAGAAGATAGGCTAATATTTAGCAACTTGATCGTGGAGGAAAATCAAAGGGAC
Organism: Trichomalopsis sarcophagae; assembly: GCA_024372645.1. Taxonomy (NCBI): domain Eukaryota; kingdom Metazoa; phylum Arthropoda; class Insecta; order Hymenoptera; family Pteromalidae; genus Trichomalopsis; species Trichomalopsis sarcophagae. The sequence goes on along the minus strand of QLSS01000650.1, from coordinate 4,173 downwards.
CCTGACTTTCTCAACCGCATTTTGTGGACGGACGAGGCTACCTATGTGCGCACCGGAATGGCGAATGCTCATAATAAACATTATTGGGCGCACGAATATCCACATCAGGCTAGAGAAGGTAATAAGGCGTTCAATGTTACGCTGTTTTCCATATCAGTGCGCCAATAAAGATTACTTTTAAGGATTTTTTATACCTATAGAACATGCTCATTTCTCTGCCTGAAAACAAGGAATATACAGAGAAAATCAAAATTCTTAATCAGCATGCCAAAAAATCTATTTTACAAGTAACATTTACTCTCTATATTCACAGATCGCTTTCAGCACAGATTTTCCATCAACATGTGGGCTGGACTTATTAGAGATCGGCTGGTGGGACCATGGGAGCTACCACATCGACTGGATGGACAGAATTACCTTCGGTTCCTGCAAGAGGATCTGCCTAGACTGCTGGACGAAGTGTTGACTCCCGAAGAGCAGCAAAACATCATTTTTATGCATGATGGAGCACCGGCACACTTTTTGATTGATGTCGGAAGACATCTTGATAACGTCTTCCCAGACAGATGGATTGGACGTGGAGGGCCGACACCATGGGCAGCTCGCTCGTCAGATTTTAATCCGTTGGATTGATTCTTTTGGGGACACTCCAAAGAACAAGTGTACCATAATGGTGCAGCAGAGAACGTAGAGGAGTTGCAGCATCGTATAATGCAGCATGCGCAAAATGTACCAAACGAAATGGTTATGCGAGCCACCCACGACATCTTGCGTCTCGCACAAATGTGCATACAAGAAGAAGGAGGGCCTTTTGAGCATTGCTGGCGAGGGGCAAGAGCGAGAGATAATGTTTAAGATTGTTTTTTAAGTTCATTTACGTTTTATGTTTAAAATATATTTTATTATCTAACATATTTGTGTTTTTTTTAATGAGACCGAAAAAAGCTTTCATGATCAAGCGATTTTCGTCGCAGCGACGTTCGCGGAGAAAAGTGCGCCGTTATTATACACTCTAATGAAAAAAACAGCTCGTGCTTCTAGCAGGAAGGCTGCGCGAGACCTTAGAGCGACACGACAAAATGAGTGATCGCAAAATAAGCTTGTGTCTCGGCGCGCAGGGCGCTACAGTAGATAGGCTATAGGCATACTGGCTCATGCGGATTCTGGCTCACCCCCTCCTCTCTCAGTGTGAGCCAGAATCCGAGCTGTGTATTTTAAATGGAGGGATTGTCGATCCCTCCCTTTCCTTCCCTAGCGACCGAGAATTCTTCCCCCTCTCAAAGTGAGCCAGAATCCGAGCTGTGTATTTTTAGATAGAGGGAGTGTCGATCCCTCCCTTCCCTCCCCTAGCGACCGAGAATTCTTCCCCCTCTCAAAGTGAGCCAGTAACCGTAGTATATATATATATATATATATATATATATATATATATATATAAGTCCCAATCTTCCCTTCTCCGTGTCCCGAAAAAATTTAGTGGTGGGTTCATGCTCCTCCTCCTTCGCGCAGGTAGAGACGGTGACCCTAGCACAGGTGTTTTCCCATGCCTTTACACATTATACTGGAGTCATTATGCATACTACAGACTGCCTAGGAATCACTCTCGGATACGTATACAAACTATCCCACGCAGATGTATACAGCTTCCAGCGTCAGGTGTTTTTCCTTTCGACTCCGTTAAGTTAGTCCCCCGTCTGCGCAGACAGATTGCATAGGTACTATTCCTCATATTTCCAATACGATCCTCACGCAGATAAGGACGACGACCCGCGCACAGGTGTTTTC
>QLSS01000649.1:37059-48934 GCA_024372645.1 Trichomalopsis sarcophagae | reverse complement strand
TCTAAAATTTTCAAAAAATTTTGTGCAAATAACACACACACATATATATATATATATATATATATATATATATGTGTGTTATTTGTACAAAATTTATATATATATATTAATATATATATATATATATATATTAATTAGAAATTTTTTTTTCAATTTAATTATTAACAATAATTTTCCTCAACTTTGGATTCAATTAAAGAAATATTATAAAATTTTGAACTTCCAATTCAAAAATTAAATAATTTAATTTATTTATATTACTTCATAGAGTAATATGTCTGAATATTAAAGTAATAAATTGTAAATTTATTTATAGAGTTTAACTCTTATTACTAAAATTTATAAATATATTTATATAGTAAGCTTTGTAGGCTTATAGTTTATTTAACTTAAAATTTTTTTAAATTAATTCTATTCTTATTAATAATACTATTATTATTCATAATATTAATAAGATCTTAAAATTATAACTATCTTTATAATTAATAAATTTATGATTATTTTTTTTAGAAAAAGAATTAATTATAATATTTATAAATAATAATCGTAAATAAAAAAATATTCTAATTAAAGATCCTATAATTTCAATAATCAAAATTAATACCGGTAATAAATTAAATATTTCTTTTATTATAATTAATTTTATTATGAATCCAAACATTGGAGGAATAGATGCTAAAGAAAAAATTCTAAAATTTATAAAATAATAAATAATAATATTATTAAATTTTAATATACTAATATTAATTAAATTATTAATATTATAATTATTAAATACTATACATATAGATAAAGAAATGATAAAATAAATAAGTAAATAATTTATTATTATTATTTCATTAAAAATTATTAAAATAATAGTTTATGATATTTGAATTATAGAAGAATAACAAAAAATAAACTTTAAATTTATTTGACTTAATCCTTTAATTGAACTATAAATTCTAGTAAATATTATAATAATTATAGTAAATAATATAGAAAATTTATTATTTATTATTTTTCTAAGAATAATTAAAGGAATAATTTTTTGTACTGTAGATATTAAAAAAAATATTTATTCAATTTATATTATTTATAATTTTTAAATATCAAAAGTAAAAAGGAGGAAATCCTATTTTATTAATCATTCTTAAAGTTATTAATAATAAAATATTTTGAGTAAAATTATATTCTAATAATAATCTTGTTATTAAAAATAAGTAAGAATTAAATGTTTGAATTAGAAAATAATTAATATACAATTCTTTATTTATATTTTTATCAAAAATAATTAAACTAATAAATCTAATTAAATTAATTTCTATAATTATTCATATGGAAATTCAGGAAGATGAAATAAAAATTATTAAATTACTAATAATTAAGATTGGAGTAATAAATACATAACAATAATAATTTATTAATATATATATAACTGTTTAGCTATAATAACAAAGTGCCTGATATAAAAGGATTATTTTGATAGAATAAATTATATAATAATAATTATTATCTTTATTATATTAAAAATGGATAAAGTATTATTATCAAAATATTAAGTCGAAATTAATAACTAAAAATTAGTTTCATTTTTAAAGTTTAAATTAATAAATAATATTTTTAAATTTGCAATTTAATATTTTCAAATAAATTATTAAACTTTATTATTTAAATCATTTTAATGCTCCCTCTTTTCATTCTAAATATAAACCTCTTAATAGAATTTATATAATAATTATTATATTTAAATATCTTAGATAATAATAATATTCTGACAGAAAAACTATGGGTAAAATTAATGAAATTTCTACATCAAAAATTAAAAAAATAATTGAATTAAATAAAAAGATATAGAAAAAGGTAATCGATTTTTAGATATAGGATCAAATCCGCATTCAAAAGGAGAATTTTTTTCACGTTTTTTATATATTTTTTTAGAAATAATAAAATTAATTAATAATATTAAAATTAATAATAATAAAATTATTATAATAATATATTGAATAAGAATAATTATTTATACTATAAGATTAAAGACACATTAATTGGAAATTAATTTTACTTATTATAATATATAAATTATTAACTAGATCAAAAATAAATTAATAAATATAAAAATAATCATACTACATCTACAAAATGTCAATACCAAGCTGCTGCCTCAAACCCAAAGTGATGAAAATTAGAATAATTATTTAAATAAATTAGTAATAAATTAATTAATAAGAATATTGTACCAATAATTACATGCAATCCGTGGAATCCAGTGGATATAAAAAAAATTGATCCATAAACTGAATCTGAAATAGTAAATCTTGAATCATTATACTCTATAAATTGGAAAATTGAAAAAATAATTCCTAATAAAATTGTTAATATTAAACTAATAAATCTATTTTTTATTTTTTAATAAAATTCTATAATGACATCAAGTAATTGTAACACCTGAAGACAATAAAATAATTGTATTTAACAAAGGAATATAATAAGGATTAAAAGTGATAATATTTTTAGGTGGTCAAATTCTACCAATTTCAATTCTTGGAGATAGGAATATATGAAAGTAACATCAAAAAATTCTAAAAAAAATAAAACTTCTGAAGTAATAAATAATAATATTCCAATTTTTATCCCTAAAACTACCTTTTTAGTATGTCACCCTTGAAAAGTTCTTTCTCGAACTACATCTCGTCATCATTGAAATAAACATAAAATTATTAAAATAATACTAAATAATAATATATAATGATTAAAATTATTAAATCAATTTACTACACTAAACATTAAAATTAATAAATTAAAAGATAATAATAAAGGTCATGGTCTTAATGTTACTAAATGAAAAGGTTGAAATAATTTTTTCATAATTTGTTTCAGTTCTATATAATATTCTTAATACTCTAAATACATATGCTTGAATTACTGATACTCTTAATTCTAAAATAATTAAAATTCTTTGAATTATTAATATAATAAATAATATTAGTATATTTAAACTATTACTAGTAGAAGAGATTAAAGTCATTAATAAATGTCCTGCAATTATATTTGCTGATAATCGAACTGCAAGTGTTAAAGGACGAATAATGTTACTAATTGATTCAATTAATACTATAAAAGGTATTAATATTATTGGGGTACCTTGTGGTACCAAATGAATAAATATATGATTAGAATTAATTAACCAACCAAATAATATTATTATTATTCATAATGATAAGGATAAAGTTATTCTTATTGATATTTGTCTGGTAGAAATATAAATATAAGAAAATATACCTAAAAAATTATTCAATATAATTATTATAAACAATCTAATAAATATAATTATATTTATTAAATTTACTTTTTTATTTAGTAATATAAAAAATTCAGTTATTAAATAATTTAATAAACTTATATATAAATAATTTCATCGTGAAGGAATTAATCAAAATAAATTTGAATAAAAAAAATAATATAAATTGATCTAATTCAATTTATTGATAAATTTATTGATGTAGAAGGATCAAAAATAGTAAATAAACTTATTATCATTTATTAAAAAATAAAATACTTTCTTTATTAAAATTAATTATTTTAATTTTAACATTAAAATTTAAATAATATAATATTATTATTCTAAATAACAATAATAAAATAAAATAAATGTATAATCTAACTCATATTATTGGACTTATTTGAGGAATGAAAAAGATACTAAATAAATTAATAATATTAATTTGACAAATTAAGGTTATTTTTTAACTAATCTTTTAATTCAATTGATATCTTAAATGTAAGAATTGATTTTTTAAGTCAAACTATAGTATAATTAACAAATACTTCAATTGAATTTATTTACTTTTAATTCAATTAATAAATAAATTAATTTTAGTAGATTCTAAAACAATAGGTATAAATCTATGATTTACTCCACAAATTTCTGAACATTGACCGAAAAATATACCAGGTCGTTTTATTAAGCAATTAATTTGATTAATACGCCCAGGAATAGCATCAACTTTAATCCCCAATGAAGGAATAGTAAATGAGTGAATTACATCAGTAGACCTAACTAATATACGAATCTGAGTATTAAAAGGTAAGATTATTCGATTATCTACTTCTAATCAACGAAATAAATTATTATCTTTAATTATAAATGAATCAAAATTAATTATTTTAAAATCACTATATTCATATCTTCAACACCATTGATGACCTAAAATTTTTACAGTAATTCTAGGAAAATTAGTTTCATCTGTAAGATATAAAATTTTTAAAGAAGGAATAGCTAAAAAAATTAATAAAATAATAGGAATAACAGTTCAAATAATTTCAATTATATGACCCTCTAATAAATTTCGATTAATATAATTATTATTAATTATAAATCTAATCATATAAATAATTAAAGAAATAATTATTATAATAATTAATATAGCATGATCATGAAATATAATTATCCTTTCTATAATTGGTGAGTTTGCATTTTGAAATATAACCTGACTTCACAAAGAAATTTTTAAAAATAATTAATAAAATTATATTTATAGAATTTAATTCTATTGCACTAATCTGCCATTTTAAAATATTAAATAAATTTTTGGAATTTCATTAAATGAGTGATATCTGGGAGGATAAGCTATAATCCATTCAATAGAATTATTTATATTTTTTATAAAAATTATTATTCGTTGAGAAACAATTCTTTCTCATAAAATAATAAAAAAATAAATAGTTCTAAAAAGAGTAATTAATCTTCCTATTGAAGAAATTACATTTCAACAAACATAAGAATCTGGATAGTCTGAATATCGTCGAGGTTCTCTTATTCCTAAAAAATGCTGAAGAAAAAATGTTAAATTTACCCCTAAAAATATAGTAACAAATTGAATTTTTAATCACTTTTGATTTATGGTTAAACCAAATATTATAGGATATAAATAAATAAAACTACCAAAAATTGCAAATACTGCTCCTATTGATAAAACATAATGAAAAAGATTTGAAGATAAAGGAGGATAGACTGTTCATCCAGTTCCTGTACCAGATCCAACAAATATTCTAGAAATTAATAAAATTAATCTAGGTGGTAATAATCAAAATCTTATATTATTTATTCGAGGAAAAGCCATATCAGGAGCTCCTAAAATTATTGGAACTAAATAATTTCCAAACCCTCCTATTATTACAGGTATGACAAAAAAAAATTATTGTAAATGCATGAGTAGTAACAATAGAATTATAAATTTGATCATTCCCAATTAATGAACCCGGATTTCCTAATTCTATACGAATAATTATTCTTATTGATAATCCTATCCTAATACTCCGGATCATATTCCAAAAATAAAATATAAAATTCCAATAAATTTATGTTTAGTAGAAAAAATTCATAATTTCATATTTACATAGTTTAATTTAAAACATTATATTTTCATTATAAAAATAAATTAATTTAATTTTATAAATATTTATAAATATAAATATTATCTTAATATCTTCAATATTAAATTTTTAAATAAACTATATAAATATAATAATATTATTATGATTAATATTAAAAATACAATACTAAATATTATAAGTATTAAATTATTATTATTGTAAATTATTCTATCTAAATTATTTAATTTATTTATTTTTATTAGAATTGATTCTTTAAAAAATATTTCTCTTCATCCCTTATCATAATTAACTAAATATATTTTTGAAAAATTTATGGAAAAATAATAATTATTGGAATAAATTGATATAAAAATCATATCTTACCAAAAAAATATTTTACATAATATATAAATTTAAAGTTTTTAATTTTATTAGTAAATTTATTAATAAAAATAAAAATTATACACACTATAATAATAGAAAGTTTTTCTATAAAATTTAAATATACATTTTCAATATTATTAAATATAAAAAAATTTATTAAATAACCATAAAAAATCGATATAATTATTAAAATAATTATTGAATAATTCATTAATTTATATTCTTTAATATTATTTATTCTAGTAAAATTAAAAAATTTATATATTAAATAATAAATTATTCGAAGACTATATGATACAGTTAAACCAGTTCTAACTATAATAAAAATATAAATTATTAAATTATTATATCTTATTAATATAATCTCTAAAATTTGATCCTTAGAAAAAAATCCAGATATAAAGGGTATACCACATAATGGTAATTAGAAATTATTAATGTTCTAAAGGTTACAGGTATATAATATTTAAATTTACCAATAAATCGAATATCTTGATAGTTTAATATATTATGAATTAAAATTCCCGAACATATAAATATTATTGATTTAAATATTGCATGAATGACTAAATGAAAAAATGATAATTCTCAATTTTTATAGGCAAATACTATTATTATTAATCCTAATTGAGATAGGGTTGAAAAAGCAATAATTTTTTTTTATATCAAATTCAAAATTAGCAGAAAATCCTGCTATTATTATATTAATTAATCTAACAAAAATAATAATATTTAAAATTATATTATTTTTATAAATTAAATAATGAAATCGAATTAATAAATATACTCCGGCTGTTACTAATGTAGAAGAATGAACTAATGAAGAAACAGGAGTAGGAGCTGCCATAGCAGCAGGTAATCAAGAAGAAAAAGGATACTGTGCGCTTTTAGTAAAAGCAGAAATTATTACTATCATAATAAACATTATACTAAATATTACATTATTAAATATTAAATTTCAATCCCCTATAGTTAATATTATACTAATCCCTATTAGTATAGTTACGTATCCAATTCGATTTAATAAAATTGTTAACATACCAGAATTAAATCTATTAATATTACGATAATAAATTACTAAACAATAAGAAATCAATCCTAATCCATCTCATCCAATTAAAATACTAATCATATTGGGACTAATGATTATTAATAATATTGATATAATAAATATAAATACTAAAAAAAAAAATCGAATATTATTAGTATCATGACCTATATATTCACAACAATATAACATAATTATTGAAGAAATTAATAAAACTGTAAAAATAAATATTATTATAACTCAATTATTAAAGTAAATTATATACATTTTTGATCCCACAAATCAATATTTTATTTAAATTATTTAAATAAATAAGTATATCAATTTTTAAAATTAATAAATTTAAAGGAATTCAATGTAAGATTAATAAAATATAATCATTTATTTTATTTATTTTTGTTTGAATTAATAAATTAATAAATTTACCATGCTGAGTATAAGAAAATAAATATAATGAATATATTGAACTTAAATATATTCTAAATATTAATAATATAATAATATTAAAGGACCAATTTAATATAATATTAATAATTATAATCTCACTTAATAAATTTAATGAAACAGGAGAAGATATATTACAGACACAAAATATAAATCATCATATTGACAAAGTAGGTAATGTTCTTAATATTCCTTTATTAATAAATATATTACGACTTTTAGTACAAGAATATGATAAATTAACTAAAATAAAAAGAGCAGATGAACATAACCCATGAGCTAATATTATTAAAGATCCCCCTATTGTTCCTCATATAGTTATTCTTAATACTCCTCTAATCATTATTCCTATGTGAACTACTGAATAATATGCTACTAATATTTTTATATCATATTGACGTATACACACTAACCTTAAAATTAGTATTCCTAAAATTATAGATCCACAAATTGGAGCTTCTACATGTGCTTTTGGTAATCATATATGTAATATAAATATTGGTAATTTAACTAAAAATGCTATATATATAGCATTTTTAGTTAAATTAATAATATATATATATATATATATATATATATATATATATATATAAAATCTTAAATAATTAAATTCTACAATATTATTTAAAATAATTATATAATTTAATCTATTAAAATAATTTAATAAAAAAATAATAATTATTAATGGTAATGACGCAAATATAGTGTATAAAATTATAAATATAGAAGCATTAATTCGTTCAGGCTGATATCCTCACCCTATGATTAATAAAAATGTAGGAAATAGTCTAATTTCAAAATACAAATAAAATATAAAATAATTAATAGATGTAAATCTTAATAGTAATGATATTAATATTAATAATAATATAACCCTTAATAATTTTTTATTAATAAAATTTAATCTTACTATAAATATTAATATTACAATTCAAAGTGATAATAAAGATAAAATATACCTTAATATATCTACTCCTATTCAAGAGTATAAGTTTATTCAATTTATATTATAATTGATAGAGTATATAAATAATAATTTAATCTTATTAATATTAATACTATCAAATTTAATAAGATTTGTTTTTTATTAATAAAAATATTTAAATTTAATATAATAATAAATATAAATAATTTTATCATTTATTTAAATTTAATAATTTAACTCTATCATTCCCATATGATCGAATTATAATAATTAATATGGACAATCCTAAAACTTTCACATACTACAAAAATTAAATAAAATAATACAATAACTATTCTATTATTTAATATTATTAAATTACTTAATAATATTAATAAACTTAATATCACAAATTCTAATATAATCAAATTTATTAAAATATATATAATCAAATTTATTAAAATTTGATTATATATATATATACAAATATAAATATAGATAAAATAAATAAAATTATATATATATAAATATTTTAAAAAGTAGTTATTAATTTAATTAAAATATTAATTATGTAAAATAAATTTTTGTAAATTGTAAATAAAATAATTATAAATAATTATATACAATAATTAATAAAAAAAATATTGTTGGTATTATTACTAAAGAATATTAAAGTAAATAAAAATATTATAAATATAATTATTCCATATTCTGCAATAAAAATTAAAGCAAATCTTCCTCTTATATATTCAGTATTAAATCCAGATACTAATTCTGATTCTCCTTCAGTAAAATCAAAAGGAGTTCGATTTAATTCTGCTAAAAGTCTAATAAAGAAAATGACTATTAAAGGGAATAAAAAGAATATAAAATTTACATTATTTTGAAATTTTATAATATTTATTAAATTAAATCTTTTTACTATTAATAAAATTCTTAATATCAATAAAATTATTCTTACTTCGTAAGAAATAGTTTGAGCAATACTTCGTAATCTTCCAATAATAGAATATATAGAATTAGAGGATCATCCTGCAATTATTATTGGATAAACTCCTATACTTATTAAACATAAAATTAATATAATATTTATATGATTATTAATAATTTCTCTAATAATAGGTATATTATTCCATAATAATAATATTAATATTATTCTTATTAAAGGACTAAATAGATAAAAATAATAATTAGATTTTAATAAAATAAAATTTTTTTTAGTAAATAATTTAATTGCATCACTAAAAGGTTGTAACAATCCAATTATTCCTACTTTATTAGGCCCTTTTCGTAATTGAATATAACCCAATACTTTCCGTTCTAATAAAGTTAAAAATGCTACTGAAATTAATACTATTACTATTATATTTACAGAAATTATTATTCTATTTAATAGTATCAATATTACTTACATATTATAAATATTTATTTTTAAATTTAATACACTAATCTGTCAAAGTAATCTATTAGTTTTATTCAATTTTATATAATTATTATTAATATTAAGTCCTTTCGTACAATAATATTATATGTGTATAAAGATAGAAACCTATCTGGCTTACACCGATCTAAACTCAAATCATGTAAAATTTTAATAGTCGAACAGACTAAATACAATTATTATCTACAATAATTATTAATTTTAATTCAACATCGAGGTCGCAAAAATTTTTATCAATATGAACTCTTTAAAAATTTAACGCTGTTATCCCTAAGGTAATTTATTTAATTTCAATATTATTGGTTAAATTATTCTAATATATTAGTAAAGTTATTATATAAAAATTTTTAAAATTTTACTATCCCCCCAATATAATTATTAAATAAATTTAATTTATATTAATTAAATAATTTAAATAAATTTAATAATAAAATTCTATAGGGTCTTCTCGTCTATTATAAATATGTAAGAATTTTTACTTACAATAAAATTTAAAATTTATTTATTTTGAGACAGTTTTTATTTCATTATTTCTTTCATTCTAGACTTTATTAAAAAGACAATTGATTATGCTACCTTTGTACAGTCAAAATACTGCAGCTATTTAAATAAATTCATTGAGCAGAATTGATTTATTATTAATTTCAATAAACCATGTTTTTATTAAACTGGTGAATAAAAAATTTTTGCCTAATTCCTTAAAATAATCTTTATTAAATTATTATGTTATTAAAATTAATAATTTTATAATTAATTAAATAAATATATTAAATTATATTAGATAAATATTAATTATTAAGAATTATTTATAAATAAAAATTGTTATTTTTATTAATATTATTATTATATTTATACTTATATTAAAATAATTATTAAGTTAATCCCTAATAATTTTAATAAAATTAATGTATATATTTACAATTAAATATATATAAATTAATTTTAATTAAATTTAATTTATTTATAAAATAACTAGATATATAAATTATGAATGATTTATCACTACTAATTAATTATTAATAATAATAATTTAACATTAATTATTATAATTATTTAGATCAACTTATTTCGAGAAATAAATTAATACATTTATTAAATTTAATAAACCTGATACAAAAGGTAATAAATATTATTAATTATTTTATAATAATATTATATTTCTTTAACAATACTAATAGTATATAATTAATATATTTTTATAGAGTAATACTTAATGATATAAATTATTTAAAATATTTTTTTAACTAAAATTATATATATATATATATATATATATATATATATATATATATATATATATANTTAAAAATATATAAATTAATTTTAATTAAATTAAATTTATTTATAAAATAACTAGATATATAAGTTATGAATGATTTATCACTACTAATTAATTATTAATAATAATAATTTAACATAATTATTATAATTATTTTGATCAACTTATTTCGAGAAATAAATTAATACATTTATTAAATTTAATAAACCTGATACAAAAGGTAATAAATATTATTAATTATTTTATAATAATATTATATTTCTTTAACAATACTAATAGTATATAATTAATATATTTTTATAGAGTAATACTTAATAATATAAATTATTTAAAATATTTTTTTTAACTAATATTAATAATAAATATATATATGTTGAGATAGGTCCACTTGGGACTCTCCCCTCCCCTGCGCATGCGCGAGCTCGTCGAGCTGCGTTGCTCGGCTCGCCGCGCAAGTTCGTCGCCGGCATTCCAAGAGAGCTCACGTGTTTACCCGCAGTGGTGTATAGTTCGGACGATTGAATAAAGCCTTTTTCTAGAAATCTTCTAGTGTCTATTATTAATAGTCTCACTCAACCTGATCCCAACAGGTTATGGGCCGGGTGAGCCACGCTTCCATTGCGCAAAAGAAAAACCAGAGCAAGTGTAGTGTAGTGGCAAAATGCAGCAGATAGAACTCAAGGGTGGTGTGTACTAAATCATCATCCGCACCTTTGTGTCACGAGGCCAGGAGCCAACGCATCTCCTTCGAGAAGCTTCAACAAGGGGGTCATCATGTGGCGGCTCGAAACGGCAAGCTCATCGTTCAGTAAGTAAAACAAAAGTAAAACTAATAAAAGTGAAGATTAATATACAAAGAACGTAAAGTCACGAAAAGTGCTACGAAGTGACAAAAGTGTAGAGTAAATTCAAAAGTGCTAGATCACGTAAAAAGTCGTAAATAAAATGAGAAAATTAGAAGCATTTCTTGAGAATACGGAAAATTTACAAGAAAAACTGAGAACAAAAGTCCGAAAAGCT
>QLSS01000649.1:11606-27533 GCA_024372645.1 Trichomalopsis sarcophagae | reverse complement strand
AGAGAGAGAGAGAGAGAGAGAGAGAGAGAGAGAGAGAGTAGAGAGGAAGTGCACTCTGATGAGATTTCGGCGAGACTTTATTGTTGCACGCGCTCGCGCTTCTGACGATGCCGCAGAGCGCAGCGTTGATTAAGCCGAGGGTCGTGTCAAGGAGGCTCGCCCTTTGTGCTCGATAATTCAAATTCCCGGTCGCACGCACTATTTTCTCGAATTTCGCGCATCCGTCGGCGTTGCTCCGCATAATCCTCCGGCATAGCCAGTAGCATCACGTTTTACGCAAATATACGCGGCGGCGGGCCTCCACTGCTATGCGCGCAGATAGCGAACTCTATAGCTGCGTCGGGACGAGAGTTACTGCGACAAACACTCGGCGACGACTGTAAACTGCGTGCGCGCGACTTTTATAATACCGGCCCGTGCACGGAAGACACCGAGGCTCGCTGGAATTTCGTCAAAGTCAGATACTATCGATCAAGTTTTCATCATCAGCTCCAATGCGAGTGCGCAGAGACAAATAATTGAAGTTGAAACGACCGGCCTGCGCTTAACGATGTTCCCTGGAGTATAATCGTCATTATTTCCAGATCGATATGCGTATTCACCTTTTGTTTCGTTTCAAAACTGAGAGCTCCGAAAGTCCCCGCTATCTCTCTCTCTCGCGCGCGCAGTTATTCGGCGAAAGACGCAGGCGAAGGATGAAAAAAAGGACGAGAAGAGTGTCACAGGGCATACACACCTCGCGACTACATAACTTTTCGCAAAAGCGCCTCCGCGCCAATGGCGCAACTCATCCGAACGCGCGTGCGAGGCTATCGCACGCATATACAACACAGAGAGAGAGAGAGAGAGAGAGAGAGAGAGAGAGAGAGAGAGAGAGAGAGAGAGGGAGCCGAGCGGCCAACAAAAAGAGAATGCGAAGCTCGGTTATCCGCAACGGCAGCAGCAGCGGCGGCGGCGGCGCGCATGCATAAATAAAACGCCCGTGACGTCTTCGGCATGATCGCGAGTTTCACGCGGCGGATCGTGTACCCGCGGACCCTTCCTCTCCTCTTTAACGGGATCGGGCTTTTTGTTTATTAGATACGCAGCAAATCCCACATTAATGACAGTATAAGGTGATGGCAAGATCGATCCGCTGATGCGCACTGCCTCCCGCGCGCGCGCGCACACACACACACACACATACGCGTAGACTACTATAGACTTATATGTATATAGAGGGAGAGAAATGGGCCAGCGCAAGAGTAGATATACGCGCCAGCAGCCATTAGACGCTGTTACGAGCGGGATTTACGAGCGGTTTCGGGCAATCGCGAATAGAGATTAGGCCGGTTTTATTGCCGTCTTTACGCAAAGGCCTAAGAGGCTCGGGCCTAGGGCCCGGCATCGACTAAACTCACTATCCCACGCACCGCGAGTTCCAATACTTGCCACATTGGAAAAAGGGCGATTCGAGGCGAAGAGTAATTCTAAAACCAAGACCAAAAGAAAAAAATATTGAATTAAAAAAGGCATTAGCACATTGGAGGAAGGCGAGCGAAGGTAAGGACAGCTGAAAAGTAGTCCTAAACCCGCTATTCAGAGCAACTGTTTTAACGGGTTTCTAGATACAAACCAGCTTAAACTTATTTTATACTGCGAATACCCATTATGAATGCTGCACGCGATTCTAGGATAGCTGATTTCAGCGCCCAGGAAGTACTATCTATAGTAAAAGGGTTTTGGTGACTTTGGTTTCAATATATTTATAAGGGCCTAGGAGTATGTGGGTATAAGGGATTTAGTTATGATCTTACAAAAACTCGCGTAACATGCATTTATTAAAAAACCATCTTTTATTAATACTCACGCCGTGTAGGGTAGATTTTGGTTTTACATTTACTTCTCGCCTCGACACGCACTTCTCCGACTTGCCGACGTATTGAAATTTGCGGTGCGTAGTGTACATCGTCGGTTTATGGATTTTGGATTTAGATTTACCCCTCACTTCGGCTCGCCTTCCTCCAATGTACCGACTTATTCAAATTCGCGGTGCTTGGGGTCGGTGGGTTTAGTGGTTTATTTTTTATATCTACTCCTCGCCTCGGCTCACCGTCCTCCGATGTGCCGACGTATTAAAACTCGCGGTGCGCGGGATAGGTGAGGGTTTAGGGGTTTTATTTTTATATTTATTCCTCGCTTCGGCTTCCCTTCCTCCGATGTGCCGACTTATTGAAATTTATGATACGTTTATTATTTTATTACGACTTATAGGTTAATTTAATAGCAGACTATACATAGATAGTTTTGCTTCTGAGATATTTGGGTTTATGCTTACGTACTTAAGGGGACAAACCACTTTTGAACCATGAGAAATTGAATTCTAATGAATGAAGGTATTTTGATTTGAATGCTTAGTAAAAGTTTTATGACGGAAAATGTAGCATAAATAGTATAAAAAAGGTTAAAAATTCAGTATTTTCAATGCCAAAAATTGTCTAAGCATTCAAATCAAAATCCCTTCATTGATACCAAACTACAGGTGTACAGAGCATACTCCTAAAATTTGAGATTAATCGGAGTATGTGGGGCCATGAAATCGCGTGGACAGTGCCTAAATATTTAAAATAGTATATTAAGTGTCACTATGGTACGGTAGACGCCAAATTAGATTAAACACGGTAAAAATGAAGGTAATAACATCTTATATTTGTATATAAAATATTTATTAATTTTAATTATATTAAATAATAATTTATTGGAATTTAATTTCTCATGGTTTAAAAGTGGTCTATCTCCTTAATTCACGATTTTGTCGAATAAAAATCGCTGTTCATGGGACACTGCAGTTTACGCTTTAAGTTTTATTTTAAGCTTCGAACAGTTAAAAGGATTGACCCATTTTTCCTACTGTTATTGGGGGCCCCATCAGTACCTCGGCCTAGGGCATCATACCTCATAAAGACGGTAATTAACTATGGATCTGGTCTGCAGCAGCAGCGAGTTTGCGGGCATGGCTCGATGTACATACAGCGTAGTACATAATATAGTCTGACAAACGTTTTGGCTGCTATCATTCGACTGGTATCTGTAAATGAAAAATTAAAACTGTTCCGTCGAACTCCGGGTTCAATTCCACCAACAAGAGACGGTGTCGAACGAGCCCGTGAGAACCGACGTAGAGCACGTGGCGCCACCTCTTGGTGCGCGATGAAGAGTAAGACTCATAGAGACTCGCCGTTGGCGCTAGCGGCGCCGCTGGCCTTGCTGGCGCGAACATGGCGCTTAAAGTTCAGTAGCTACAGAGCAGCTAAGCGAACGACATCGCCAGGCACGCTCCTATGCAACTTCTTGATTTGACAACGACACGAATACGTACGCTCGTCAACTCGCCGATAATCAACGCGCCATTTAGTAGTGGGTGTAGTGCTCTGTCTCTCTATCTTTAGTGTGTTCTACTCTGTCTCTTTCTATTCTACGCTTGGTGAAGGTAAAACATGTTCGGTTTGAACATCGCGTTCGCGCGTGAATCGATCGACTTTCTGTGGCTTTGAGGCCACAGTTTTGTTGCATATGACTCGAAATCACTAACACGATACACGATTATCACATATTTCTTTGTGATCCCCAGCTTGTATATTTCATCGAGAGGGGTTTTATGCCGCGAGGCTTTCCCCTCTCAAATTTGAGCCATTAAAACATAATATTGTTCCGCTCAATCGACGTCTCTTTTTGTTGCACCCTTTTCCACATCTCCTCCTCGAACACACGAAAAAACAAATAGCGGGAATCTCCGCCTAAGAAGCTTCTCGCGCGACAATTCATGGTGCCTCCTGTGAGGTATGGACACGATTTTCGGCCAGCCAGCCAAGGACAACGGGCGCATTAAGGCTCCCCAGGTCATCCATCGCATACATTCCCCGGGTTACCTCGCCAGCTGTCACTTCAAGGTCGACGCATACCCTACATATAAGTAGCGTTTTATTTACATTAGTTCGAGCGTGCAAGTTTGAGCCTAGCGCGGCATTTGTTTTCCCGCTCGTAGATGCAGGCAGTTGCGTGCTGGGCTGAGCGGCGCGAGACGTAGCGCGTCGTCAAGCAATTCCCAGATCGCGAGCGCGTCAAGACACGTGCTCGCGCGTGATTCAGTGTATAGGGTTTCGGCATCGATTTTCTTTTAGCGTGCGTATTCACTGACCAGTAGGCAAGATGGACGCTCTAGTGGATCAGTGGAACAGGCAGGCCGAACACATGCAGGACATGTTGACGGACCTGGCGAATTTGATCAAGTCGAAGGACGCTACCTTGCCCGAGTGTAAATTGCACATGGAGAAAATCGTTACGCGCTATGACGATTTGTGCGAATTATACTATAGGCTGGATGCGGAAACCAGGTCAGCTAAAAGGCAGGTCTTCCAGGAGGTAAAGGCGTTCTACTACAAATCGGCTACGATTGTACGGAGCAATGAAGACAGGCATGCGTCGGCAAAGAAGAGCGCATCGTCCAGGGGCGAAATTTCAGATCCAATAGGGCATTCGACTCTTCTTGACTTCACTAGCCTCGCAGGATTGCCCACAATCGATTTGCCAAAATTCGACGGCCGTCTGGAGAAATGGAACGCCTTCAAGACGACTTTCCAGAACGAGATGGTGCGATTAGACGTCGATAACATCAGCGCGTTCCACTACCTCAAGAAGTCGCTGGTAGGAGATGCGGCTAACTCGTTGCACATACTTATGCCAAGCGAGAAAAGCTACGAGGAAGAATGACGACTTTTGGGAACGCAGTATGAGCATGTCCGGCTTATTGCTGCTTCTCACATTGACGCTATTCTCAACTACCCCGTTCTGAAGGAGGCGTCTCACCAGGCGCTGAAGGATCTGGAGCATACGATTCGGCAGCATTTACTGGGTTTGGAAACCTTCAAGATTGTTCCTCCCGACTACGTCGTGATTCGGGCGCTGCAGCGAGCTTTACCAGCCACTATCAAGGACCGGTGGACCAAGAAGACGTCTATCGATAAGATTCCCGATCTCGAGGCATTTTCTCATTTCTGCGGGACACCAGCAACTACCTGTACGCTCAAGAAGGAGAGGCCAAGGGTGCTCAGGCTCCCACTAAGATGACAGGACAGCAGAACGAGAAGGGGACCAAGTTTCGGCGAGGCAACGGACAGGCTCGAGCGCTGGTCACTACTCCTGCTCTGGCTTGTTATTACTGCAGTGCTGATCACACCATTTACCGGTGTTCGGCATTTGCGAAGTTGACCGTTCAGCAGCGTTGGGACGCTGTGAGGACGAAGAAGCTCTGTAAGAAGTGTTTGCGCTCACACGAAGGCAAATGCGATTCGCGCAATTGCAGCTCATGATGAGCGCTGTTGTTTTAGTGAAGGATGCCAACGGAGCATTCATTCAGGCGCGTGCGCTCCTGGACACGTGTGCAAGCGCGAATTTCATTACCGACGACCTAGCGCATCGTTTAAATCTCCCTCGGAAACCCTGCTCGAATCCAATCGGAGCGATTAACGGTCTTCAAACCAACACTAAGCACTGCGTAGAAGCGGAGTTCAAATCAATGCACTCCGACTTTAGCAAACGCTTGACATTCCTTTTCGTCCCCAGCATCACTAGCACCACCCCAGAGGAACCGTTTCCACGCGAAGCGATCACGTTGCCCAAAAACATCAAGTTAGCAGACCCTCAGTTCCACCTCCCTCGACAGGTTGACATTTTAATTGGTTCTGGAGCCACATTATCCATGCTTTCAGTAGGTTAGATTAACTTGTCCAGGGAAGGAAGTGAACTGTATCTGCAAAAAACCCAACTAGGCTGGGTAATCGTTGGTGGCATTGATACCGATCAAATTTCCTCGGTGTCATGTTACATGTCCCAATTAGAAAAACAGCTCGTTCAGTTCCTTTCACTTGAGGATAGCTTGGGTTCAGCTGATCGAGCCGACTATAGAGTAGAGTGCGAGAGGTGGTATAACGACACTACTACTCGGTTGTCTGACGGACGCTACATGGTTATATTGCCGTTTAGAAAGAAGGACCCGGAGTTAGGGGAGTCGAGGACACAGGCTCTTAAGCGATTCCGCGGCCTAGAGCGGCGATGCAGCCGGTCGCCCGGTATGATAGATGAGTTCCGTCGCGTCTTCCAAGAATATCTTGATTTAGGGCACATGTCAGCGGTATCCAGCGAGGATGACTCGGAATATTATCTTCCATACTTAGTGGTCGTAAAGAGCGATAGTCTTACTACTAAGTTCCGAGTCGTTTTCGATGCATCCGCTAAGTCTTCAAAGGGCGTTTCTCTTAACGACATATTGTATGTCGGGCCCACTATTCTAGATAAACTCTACACCCATTTGATTAGGTTTCGATCGCCTAGGTACGTGCTAACCGCCGATATAGAGAAGATGTACCGACAGATACAGATTCACCCCGACGATCGACGATACCAACGTATTTTCTGGTATCGCGAAGGGAAATTACAGGTCTTCTAGTTGAACACTGTTACATTCGGTGTAGCTTCTGCCCCATACCTTGCGATAAGGACGGTTCACAGGCTTGCGGACGACGAGAAGGCTCAGTATCCTCGAGCATCTGATATTCTTAAAAGAGACCTGTACGTGGACGATCTGTTGACAGGCTCCGATTCGTTGGAGGAAGTCTTGACGGAGCGTGATGAGATAATCACCGTCTTGAAGCGTGGTTGATTTAACATCCGGCAATGGGCCTCTAACCACAATCACGCCTTAGACGATTTAGATGAGAAAGTTCTGAGCCTGGCACCAGACGGCGAAACGGATATGGTTTTTAAAACGTTAGGCATTTCTTGGGCGTCGAAGCTCGACGAATCAGCTATCGCGGCGAAACGTGTATATGTCCCTCGCATAGTGACTAAGCGCATAATCTTGTCAGAGAATGCTAAGATCTTTGATCCCATAGATTTATTAGGCCCTGTAGGTTTACACGCAAAATGGATCATGCAGGAATGTTGGAGAGAGAAAATATCATGGGACGAATCAGTCTCTCAGAGTTTGTACACGCTTTGGATGGAATTCGCGAGCCAGTTGCAATCTCTCTCCAGTGTTTCTGCTCCCCGACATGTCGTGTGCGTTAATTACTCGCGAATAGAGATTCACGGGTTTAGCGATGCGAGTAAAAAAGGTTATGGCGCTTCTCTTTACGCTAGGTCTATTGATAAAGACGGTAGGATCACCGTGCGACTAATCTGTTCAAAATCTAGAGTCGCCCCTTTGAAAGAACAGACTATTCCCAGATTGGAATTGTGCGGGGCTTTGACTCTTGTAAGACTGCTTTTAGAAACCCTTCCAGCTTTGACTTTTCCTATTAGCCGGATTGTTCTATGGTCCGATTCCACTATAGTCTTACACTGGTTACGAAAGTCCCCGCAAGACCTCAAGCAGTTCGAAGCGAATCGCGTGCGAGAAATACAGGAGTTAGGAGAACGCGCCTGTTGGCGGTACGTCCCTACTAAACACAACCCCGCCGACGCTTTATCCCGAGGACAACTCCCAAAAGAATTCCTGCGGAATGATACATGGTTTATCGGACCTGCATGGCTGCAGCAGATAGAAGCCTTATGGCCCGCGAACATCGTCGAGTCAAACCCGGATATTCCCGGGCTGAAAAAAGGAGTTTGTCTCCTGGTCGATACTGCTATGGATCGCATGTTCCTCGTGCGGTTTTCAAAATATCGTAGACTGCTCAATGTCATTGCAGTATGTTTACGATGGCTTCCTACCGGAAGACCACTCCGAGGAAAGCCCGTCACGGTCGCCGAAAAACGAAAAGCCGAAACCCGCGTGTTTCGAATCATCCAGCAGGACGCGTTTTCCGATTCAATTGCATGATTAACGAACGGTACTAAAGTGAAGGGGTCGCATATTGAGGTACTTAATCCATGTTTGGTCGCGAATGGAGTTGTCCGTGTGGGAGGGCGTTTGAAGAACGCCGACATCCCTATAGCTAGTAAACACCCCACACTTCTGCCCTCCACTCTGGAGTTCAAAGTACCCTTTTCTCGTTGCGACACCGTTTTTGGTTGATCGATGGAAAAAGTCAGATCCGTCACGTCGTTCGCAGGTGCGCTGTGTGCATACGGCACAAACCCACCCCATTCCATTGCAAAATGGCTGATCTTCTGACCGCTAGGGTCACAGAGTCTCATGCCTTCTCCCATGTAGGTGTAGATTTTTTCGGCCCACTTCTCATCAAAGAGAAGGAGCGTTATAATCGAACAACCCTTAAGGCGTACGGGTGTGTTTTTATTTGCATGGCTACAAAGGCGGTAACCATAGAGATAACCAGCGATTTGACCACCGAAGGGTTCTTAGGCACGTTCACTAGATTCATAGGGCGTAGAGGCATTCCTCATCATGTTTACTCTGACAATGGGACGAACTTTGTTGGAGCAAACAATCAGCTTAAGGAGCTCTCCGACTTCCTTAGATCGGAGGAGTTCAAGTCCACGGTCAGTGCTAAAGCTCTCGCTTTAAATATCCAATGGCACTTCAATCCACCTTTATCACCGCATTTCGGGGGTTTGTGGGAGGCCACGGTAAAATCATTCAAACATCATTTCAAACGCGTAGTGGGTGGGCAAATTCTTACATTCGAGGAGCTGTATACCCTCGCTATAGAAATAGAAGCGATTCTAAACTCCAGGCCTCTCTGGTCGATCTCTGCCAATCCCAACGACCCGATAGCGTTAACCCCAGCGCATATTTTGATAGGTAGGCCTCTTACTGTCCTACCAAGTACTGATTTGACCTCTATTCCAGATAACCGCTTGTCCGCCTGGAAGTTCATAACCAAAGCTCGTCAGGACTTCTGGAAGCGTTGGCATCTGGAGTATCTCCACGAGCTTCTGCAGCGCCAGAAATGGCACGACTCCACAGGGGAATTGAGCGAAGGGATGGTCGTCCTCCTGATCGATCGCAACCAACCTTGTACGCAGTGGCAGCTGGGAGTCGTCCAAGAGGTGCACCCGGGGACCGACGGTCTCGCTAGAGTCGCTACGGTCCGAACTTCTCGGACCGTCCGAAGCGCAACATCACGCAGCTATGTCCTCTACCGACTTCGCCCATCGACGAAACATCTATTTGATTATAATTATATACACGCCACAACACAAACAGACAGGCACATTTAAACCTAGTTCACAAACTTCATGAGTTTTGCTCGGTTCCTCGCACGTGTTGGGGTCGCGTTCGGTTTGAACATCGCGTTCGCGCGCGAATCGATCGACTTTCTGTGGCTTTGAGGCCACAGTTTTGTTGCACACGACTCGAAATCGCTAACACGATACACGATTACACACACATACACACACGCACACGAATCACATATTTCTTTGTGATCCGCAGCTCGTATATTTCATCGAGAGGGGTTTTATGCCGCGAGGCTTTCCCCTCTCAAATTTGAGCCATTAAAACATAATATTGTTCCGCTCAATCGACGTCTCTTTTTGTAGCACCCTTTCCACATCTCCTCCTCGAACACACGAAAAAACAAATAGCGGGAATCTCCGCCTAAGAAGCTTCTCGCGCGACAATTCAAAAACAAAGTATTAGTACAGAAAGAATGAAATGTGCGCAAACGTAAAGTGAGATTAATAGGTTAAGAGACACAGATGCACACAAATTGTATTAAATGAAGTTGCTGCATAGTTCTACAAATTTTGTGTAGCGATGGGATATGCAACTTCAGCGTGTTTTGGTCTTGGAAAATTTTCACGGCCTGTCGCTGCGCGGAAGCTTTTGCAAATTATGGTCGGAATTGCTGCAGCTGGGAAGGAATTCTTTGGAGGGTCCCCATCAAATACATCAGATAAGTCTTCTATAACG
Organism: Trichomalopsis sarcophagae; assembly: GCA_024372645.1. Taxonomy (NCBI): domain Eukaryota; kingdom Metazoa; phylum Arthropoda; class Insecta; order Hymenoptera; family Pteromalidae; genus Trichomalopsis; species Trichomalopsis sarcophagae. The sequence continues at coordinate 17,680 of QLSS01000649.1, read as the reverse complement.
CACATATTCAAAATGCGACATTTTTTCTCGGCGTTAATACAATTTGTGTGCATCTGTGTCTCTTAACCTATTAATCTCACTTTACGTTTGCGCACATTTCAGTCTTTCTGTAAACATGTGCATATTTATTTTACATTAAAAAAACCTGATGCTTTGTTTTAATTTTCATTTACAGATACCAGTCGAATGGTAGCAGCGAAAACGTTCGTCAGACTATATTATGTACTACGCTGTATGTACAGCGAGCCATGCCGGAGAACTCGCTGCTGCTGCAGACCAGATCCATATCGAAAAAAATTCAAGATATCAACAGTCGAATATAGTGTTGAAAATTGTATTTATTTTAACTTTGCATTTACGGTATTTTGTGTATAGAAAAAAATGTGATCTCGGTCTTGAATAAATCACAAAAAATTGTTTTATCCTAAAGTAATTTGAAAACCATTTTTATTTATCATCACTGACCTGTCTTAAAATCACCTCAAAGAATCTAATTAATTTCGATTTAAATTCGTCTGAAAGTCGTCTTAAATCCGGCTAAAAAAGTGTTAAACTTATCTTAATATTGTCTCGAGAATTTTCAAAATTTTATTCTATACATTGCATAAAAGAGTCTCAAAAGTGTCGTAAATTGATCTTAAAATCATACTCAAATTTTCATGTGTTAAAAGATCTTAAATAGTGCCAATTTTTAGACATGTCACTTTCTGATCACTTTGAGATCTCGACTTTCTTACGCGGGATAATTATAATTTCATTGATAACAATGTTATTGACTTAACTTATTATGTAAATTGTGACACAGTACCCTTGCGATACAGTAATTGTGGTACTTTACCTTAAAATATATCGCTTTATTTGTTGTTTGTAACAATGAAATAATAAAAAATACGCAATAAATAATTTTGCATTTCAAAACGCGGTCATAAAGTGAAAACTAGTTAATAAAATAAAAAATAACTTATTTTTCTGAATTTAGGATTCCATAATCAATATACAAGTCAAATTTTATCGACGTTTACAGACTATTAAGAAATATTGCGGTATACTTACACACACACATAGACATTTCTTAACCAAAAAGCACATGAAGAATAAAACTAGGCATTTATTCTTTTAAAATTGCAGAGAAACATTTTATTATTCACAAAAGATTAAATTTTGAGATTTATTCTTTACAAAAGAATAAATTTTGAGATTTTTTCTTTACAAAAGAATAAATTGTGCCTTTTATTCTTTCGAAATGACGAAGAAATTTTATTTTTTACAAAAGAATAATTCGCACGATTTTAAATTTATTAAAATTTATTCTTTCTGAAAGAATAAAATGCGAAGTTTATTCTTTATAAAGATTAAACTTTACGTTTTATTCTTTACAAAAGAATAAATTGTACCTGTTATTCTTTACAAAGAATAAAAGTAATGATTTATTCTCTTCCAAAGAATTTAGACTTTAGAGTGTAGAAAGCAAAAATTAATTACAAAGTTTTTAGGAAATATAGCACCCTGATCCGGCCCGGATGATGACCCATTATATTTTCGAAAATCGTAAGAGTTATTGCCTTATCAGTACCGTAAGTTGTTCTAGTCCGGCCCTGATGTCGCCGTAATTTTTTTTTGTACTTGGGCATAGCTGTTATGAGCATAACTTCTTTGAAAATTCAAATTTATATTTTTAATGTGTTTCGTGTAAAACTTCCTATAATACAAAAAATTGCCATGCAATATATATGCGTAAATGTAAAACGTGCAGTTTACATGATTATGAAGTTTCTAAAGTTTCACGCAACGAAAATTTGTTTTGTTATATGTCGACTTAAATGATATTATTTTATGATATAGTTTTATGATAAAAGCAACAGCGCCATCGTATTCTACGTGAAAAAATATATCGAAAACATGTACCGCATATTTGGAAATGAAACTTCGTTACCCTTGAATTGGAAATGAAGTAAATGTATCGAATGTGAGGTTAGCCGGAGAGTCGACTGGCAAAAAAGTTTTATTTCCAAACATGCGACACATGTTTTCGATGTGTTTTTTCACGTAGAATACGATGGCGATGTTTTTTTTACTATAAAGTATAACCTTAAAGCACTAGGTGCAGCAAATCACTGAAAAACACTGAAAAACACGATTTATTGCTGCTAGCGATTTTAGCTTCAGTTTTATGATAAAATCAACGGCTCCATCGCATTCTACGTGAAAAAATCCATCGAAAACATGTCTTACGTATTTGAAATTGAAGTTGGATTAGCCTTGAATGCTAAAGCAATAAATACGTAGGAGCGAAAAAATCATATTTTTTTGAAGATTGAAACGGTTTAAACGACTTTTTGACGGCATATAAAGACTAAAAAAATAGACTTTTAAATAAGTAAAAGGTTAGACGAGTTTGATATATTCCGCAACGAAATCACAAATAAAAAAGAACTGAGATCAATCAAAGGAAGTCAAGTTAATTATATTTAATCATAATAAAGTGAAAAAATTGTTTTCTTCAAATAAGGGCTTACTTTCATTTTGTTTTTTGGTGAACAACTAAAATTTTCTTTTCATGTATTAGAACGTGATACAGACACCATAAGTACAATAAAAAGGGCATGACAAGTTACGTAGTAAGTAAATTGAGAGTTGTTTCTAATGCATCGACGTGTAACTTAACTCTAAGTTAAGTAAGCCCTTATTCGAAGAAAACAATTTTTTCGCTTTATTATGATTAAATATAATTAACTTGACTTTCTTTGATTGATCTCAGTTCTTTTTTATTTGTGATTTCGTTGCCAAAAACTACGGAGCGCACTTCCTAGACCTTGTCATCGGACACCCTGTACACCTAGACGCCGTCCTCCAATGATTTTTACACCTAGATACCAAAAACCACGGAGCGCTCCACCTAGACCTCGTCATCGGCCACCCTGTACACCTAGACGCCCTCCTCCAATGATTTTTACACCTAGATACCAAAAACCACGGAGCTCTCCACCTAGACCTCGTCATCGGCCACCCTGTACACCTAGACGCCGTTCTCATATGATTTATTTACCTAGACACCAAAAACTACGGAGCGCACTTCCTACAGATTGTCATTGGCCACCCTGTACACCTAGACAGCGCCCTCGAATAATTTTTACACCCAGATACCAAAAACCTCGGAGCACTCTACCTAAACCTCGTCATCGGCCATCCTGTACCTCTAGACACCTTCCTTGAATGATTTTTACACCTTGACATAAAAAAATCACGGTGCACTGGAGTGCATAGACGTCGTCATCGGCTACCCTGGCTACCGCTACAGCGCCACTTGATATTAACACATTAAAGCCCATGCTAAGACTGGTTGAGATAGCGACAAACAAACTGTGCTATCCTTTGCATAAGTGAAAAATAAAATATACGTATGTTTTTCTTATGTCATTTGCAATTGTTTATAACAAATTATTTAAACAAATTACAAAAAAATTCATAATTTTTAAAATCTGAATGCGGGAATCGATTCTGGAGGTAAAATCGAGACGAAAACCTATATAGCACTTTTTTGTCAGAGTTCAATTTGTTATCTTTGTGTAGAAATAAACTATTGACAAATAAGTGTTTTCATTCTCTTGCATGGTATTTGGAATCATATCAGTATTTTTTACTGATAAATTTTGAGATCTTATACTGTAATTGGATAAGTTTATTTCATTTCGCAAATCCTTCCGTGTTAGAGATCACGGTTGAGTGGCGGGCTAACGGTTGAAAACATTCATACATTGGATCTATTCATTGATATAATAATTTCGGAAAACTTTTAGATTTTATTTTGTTCTACATTGGTAACGTCACTGATAATGCCGAGACGGAGAATTAGAGATCTACCAGATTTAGTTGAAGATTCTGATAGTGATGAAGGTCAACATATTGATGTAGCATTCATTCCTAATGAATATGAAAGTTCAGATGGAGATTCGGACGGTGATCCAAATGAAGATACATTATCAAATGAATTACCATCAGGTTCTTACGAACATGTTAAAAGTACATACACAAGTACTCAAAAATTGTTGGAACCGAATCATAAGTGCAGTTGGAAAAATGATGCTTTGAATGATATTTTTCCTCATGTCAAGAGCAACTTGAATATTACACCTATTTCATCATTGCAATAAAAAATGCTTTGGAGTTGTTTGAGGTTTTCTTTTCGAAATCAATGAAAAAACATATCATTGAAGCCACTTCTGATTTATCTATGGATGATATAGAAAAATTCATTACAATCATAATGATTACTATCTTCAATTCTAGAAAAAGTATTCGTGATTACTGGTAAAAAAAGTGAATCCTTCAGTGTCTAGTAATTGCGGAACTTATGTCTAGAAATAATTTCGTTGCCATAAAAAAGAACATACGATTCTATAAACTTCAAGACACTGATCAAAATGATAAAGTCTGGAAGGTTAGAACTCTGTATGATATGTTTCGTGAGAATTGTATCCAATTTGGTTTCTTTGACTATAATTTATCAATAGATGAGATAATCTTAAAATACTTTGGTAGGTTTGGTATCAAGCAATGTATAAGGAATAAACCCATCAGATTTGGAATAAAAGAATGGGCACTCTGTTCTTCTGATGGGTATATATATATATGATCTTGATATTTACACTGGTAAATCAGAAATCGATGAACGAAATCCTTTAGTTGCCGTTGGTTTAGGGTCTAGAGTGGTGATAAAGTTACTTTCGACTTTATTAGAAAAAACACAGAGAGAAGAACTGAAAAAGTAAAATATTTATTTTGACAACTTTTTCACGAACCCAGATCTTATGATACATTTGAAAAAAAAATGGTTTATCGGTGACAGTAACTATTCGGCATAATCGTGTGAAAGTGAAAGTCGAAATGCCAAAAAAAAGCTGAAAGAGGATACACTATTTCAATGCATGAAGTGAATTCAAAATTGAATTATATTACAGTTATGGACTCAAGGCCAGTATCGATTCTCTCTTCGAAATATGGGAATGAACCAAAAGTTGAAATGCAGAGATGACAGGAATCATCGAAAAAATCTATTCTTTTTCCTCATTGTTTCTCTATGTATAATCAACACATGGGTGGCGTCGATCTACATGATCAACACTGTAATGCTTTGATGCCTACAATTCGAAGTAAGAAATGGACATGGTGCCTTGTATTACGACTCATCCAAGCATCCTTAGCAAACGCTACAGTGATTTACAATAAGTTACATCCAGACGAAAAAAATGGTTCCAAAGATATTGTTCAAGATGTTTGTGAATATTATGTTGACAAGTTATCTTCCAAACGTCCCCCCAAACGACAGAAACAGAGTGAACCTTCATCCCAAGAACACGTGATGAAACATGGAAGTCTTAGGAAATGAGGACAAAAACGGAATGGTATTGTGAAAAATGTTCTATACCTGTTTGCAAAAGTCATAAAGTAGGACACGGCAATGAACAATAATTCAATCCCACCGAACATATTTACAATAATTCATGTGAATATTGATGGATAAATACAATAATTAGCTTCATTCTATTCGATTTTTTGAAACACTCTCAGGAGGCCGAATGTTTCTTCCTACATTATTATTACAATAACTAATTGGCTTCTGATATAAAAGTGTTATATAGGTTTTCGTCTCGATTTTACCTCCAGAATCGATTACCACATTCAGATTTTGAAAATTATGAATTTTTTTTTAAATTTGTTTAAATAATTTGTTATAAACAATTGCAAATGACATAAGAAAAAATACGTATATTTTTTTTTTCACTTATGCAAAGGATAGCACAGTTTGTTTGTCGCTATCTCAACCAGTCTTAGCATGGGCTTTAATGGGTTAAATAAAAAAAAAATGAAGTCATATCCGTACTACCGCTGGTCTGTATGTGTGTGATTACATCAGTAATCCCACTGGTCTATATGAGTATGTGGGAAAGCAATATATGCGGCTAAATTCATGATCTTAACACTAGCCGTGTGCGGCCAACTTCATGGTCTGAACATTTGGGCTCAAGAATATATATATATATATATATATATATATATATATATATATATATATA
>QLSS01000649.1:0-11596 GCA_024372645.1 Trichomalopsis sarcophagae | reverse complement strand
GTTTTTCACAATGTTGAATAATTATATCGTGTTATCCATTATAAATAAATGCTATAACTTTTGTTGCAGATTGAGTCAAATCATGAGTTCAGAGAGAACGATTCGTCGCAGAGTATCTGAACTAAAACAGTTATTTAACGAAGAAATCACAAGATGTTTGAATAAATTAAAAAATACTTCTGAAAGTATTAGTATTGACATATCAAAAAGTATAGAAACAAGCAAACCGTCCGATGGTATAATTCCTCAAGTTAATCCTGCTTTAAATGCTATGTGAATACATTAGAGATTAAAAAACCGACATCGCTTGATCAACTAATCGCAAATCAATTTAAACGTCCTAAAGACGAAGCAGTTGAAAATCAAGTACAAATACAAAATGAAACAATTGATAAAAATCTTGTAAAGAATGAAGAAGTCGAATTTAACGATATGCTTCGTTCAGATGAACGAAAAAAAAATTCAGAATATAGATTCAATTTAAACGATTATTTGCAAAACGTCTCTAATGAAGAATCTGGCGATGAATCTGAAGGTGATTTAGAAGAAGATTTTCTTGCAGTTGAAGATGACAAAAAAATAAATTTTGTTAATGAAATTCGAGAACTTTGCCTAAAATATATTCATATTATAACACACGAATACGTTGAAGAACTTATATCAAAATTGAGAAAAGAAACTGGCGCACCTTTTCCAAAAACTGCACGCACTTTTTTTAAAACACCTAGAAAAATAGAAACTCGAAAAATGGGATCAGCAGACTATTATTATTATGGACTGGAAAGTGCTATAACATCGTTTATTAATATGTATATAAACAAAGGAATAGATGTCGATTGCATAAAACTTCTTGTGGGTATTGATGGTGCTCCACTTGCCGTTTCTTCTGAGAAAAGGTTATGGATTGTTTCTTGTTCCGAAAATATATTAAAACTAGTAAAAGTGCGTTCAATTTACCATGGCGAAGACAAACCAACTGACGTCAATGAATTTTTAAAACAATTTCAAGAAGAAATAATATTTTTTATAAATAATGGGATTGATTATAAAAATAAGCATTATTCCGTAACTTTCGAGCAGTTAGTATGTGATGCGCCTGCGAAGGCATATGTTCTATGCGTCAAATATCATTCTGGATATTACAGTTGCTCAAAGTGTACCATTGAAGGTGAATACGACGGTGCAGTACATTTTCCTGGAGAAATTTGTACATTAAGAACAGACGAGAAAATGAAAAATCGTCAGTACAATGATTCGTTTGGCGATGATTATCAAAAAACTGGCGAAACAATTTTAAAAGATATTCCTAATTTTGGATTAGTGACTAATGTTGTGCTCGACTTATGCATCCAATATGTCTTGGCGTGATGTTAAAACTAATCGAACTATGGATAAAATCAATACTATGTGAGTCAGATATTACAAAAATTTCTGAAAAATTGAATAACTTAAAAGATTTTGTGACATCAAATTTCTGCAGAAATCCCAGGCAGTTCAAGAAAATTAGACGTCTATGGAAAGCTACAGAACTAAGACAATTTCTATTATCCAACGGTTCCGTTGTTTTATTAAATATCTTACCAGCAGAATTATATGTCCACTTTTTGTATTTAAACGTAACTACCTCTATTTTAGTCAACCCAATTTTATGCAAAAGTAATGAATATTGAAACTATGCTGATGAATTATTAAAACGTTTCGTTCACGATTTTGCAGTACACTATGGAAGAAAGAACGTAACGTTCAATATACATAATTTATTGCACATAGTTGCAGACGCAAGAAGTTTTGGACCTCTAGATGACTTCAGTGCTTTTAAATTTGAAAATCTTATAAGGAAAGTTAAACAGCTTGTAAGGAAGGGCAATCAACCCCTTGCACAAATTGGAAAAAGAACTTGCAGAAATCAAATCATGTGAAGTATATTCAGACGAAAATGATTTGAAGTTTGATCTATCAAGGTATCAACCTATGCAAGAGATTAAAGTATTTATTAAAAAATCAATTCGTATAGATTGTCGCAATAAAATTAATGACACTGTTTTATTAAATAATGGTATTTACATTCAGTGCCACTACTTTATCAAAGACAAAAATAATGAACTTAAAGTTGTTGGAAGTGTATTAAAAGTGCTAGATAATTTCTATAAAGATCATCTTGAAAATGCATCAAACAAATTACATATCAAAATTGTTCGAATAAGTAAAACAGTACAGCATACAACTTACTCGGCTGAATCGATTCTGGCGAAAGTATGTCCCTTTAGAAACTGAGAATAGTTTTGTTGTTATACCATTGCTTCATACATATTGTAAGTGATTCCAATTATATATAATTTTTAGAGGTATCGCTAATAATTTTATATACTTTTAAAAATGAAGACTATTCATTGTAAAATTTAATTCAAGGCTTTATTTTTCGAAAAACTATGAAACTGTCATTAAAGAGGACGATATAGTCATATAGCGCTTATTTGTAAAAATCCTGTATTTCTGTTTCACGAACATTTCATTCAAGTATTTTTATATAGATATATTTTTAGTGTTATTTTCTTTTAAGGAGAGGGATACGCCTTAAATTGTACAAAAATGAAAAATGACAGTTTATGTGTAATTTACCTTTAATTACTTAAAACTGTATTAATAAGTGGTACAAAACTTAAAAACAACGTAAAGAACAAATAATTATTTTTATCTATGCCATATGTCAGGTATGACGACATGTCTTCCAAGCCCAAAGTCCATAATTTTCATTTTTGTTGCTACTGCAAACTTACTTTCAATCTGGTTCAATCTGGGCATCGGAGAGAATTTTTTTAGTGCAGCTTAATTTCAATTTCAAAAAGTTATCAATAACTTTATGCAAAATTTGTATAAAAAAATATATAAAATGATAAATATTATGTTTCAATTTCAAATAAAATTTTCAAATTGAAATTATTTTCAAATCCCCACATTCATGCCCTAAATATGTGTGTTTCAATCAGATATGCAAATAAAATGGTCTCCGATGCCCTGATTGAAAGTAAGTCTGTGGTAGCATCCAAAACGAAAAATATAGATTTTGGGCTTCGAAGGCATGTCATACCTGGTATATGGCATTGATAACAATTATTATTTATTGTTTACGTTGTTTATAAGTTTTGTATCACTTTTTAATACAGTTTTAATCAATTAAAGACAAATATAAACATAAAATGTCATTTTGAATTTTTTGACAATTTAAGGCGTATCCCTCTCTTTCATTTCAAATGTTCATAGAACAGAAATAATGAATCCTTATAGGATATCCCTATAGGATCCTTTTACAAGTTCATTAAACCATTTCTGGAGTAATAATATTTCAAATCTTCATCGATATAGATATTTCCACAAAATACTTCTTAATAAAAGGTTGATAGCTAAATAGCGAAGCTTTAAATCAAATTGATTATGCATATACATTTTAAAAACTATAAATAACTAAAAAGATACTTACGCCTTTCTTTATTATTGTAAAATTTTGAGAATACTATTATTATGTACGGGATAATTTTTAACTTTTAAGAATCTCGCTGCTTAGTTGAATTAATTTCGTGCGTACATCAACAAATTCACAACAAACTGTTTTCTTTTGATGTATATTTAAAAATAATCCCATTCCACTTTTATAGGGCTTAAGATGAAGACCTTTGCCTAAAGCAATAGCTTCTATGGTCTCGTTATGCCCCTTACTTTCTTCATAATTTTTCTGCGCAGCTTTAGCATCATTAACTGCTTTAGCTATTCCAGCAGCAACTCCTGCTAGAGCACCGGTGGCACTTAGTCCTGCGAACAATGGAATGAGAAAAGGAAGAACTCCACCAATTTTTGATGGAAGCGGCAAAACACGTGGACTGATAACTTTTTTCTTTCCACCTACACTTTTAACAGCTTGACGTGCACCCTTCAAGGCTGATTGAATAACCTTGCGAGAACTTTTACTTGTTGACATTGATTTTTTAGCTGCAGTCACTAACTTATTAAATTTCAGTCCCATTCCAGTTTTTCCTTTTAATTTCATAGCATTGCTAACAGCAAAAGCAAAAGCTTTTTCACCAAGACTAGCATCCTTAGCTCTAACACGTTGCATAGCTTCCTCAGCAAGGATTTTGTCAGCAGCTTTACGATCTCCGTTTTTATCTGAGTAAGCTATATCATGTTTTTTACATGCCTGATCAAGCGGATTAATGCCAGGATCTCCTCTTTTCATTCGCTTTTTCAATTTGGTTCCGGGACCACAGTATTGATATCCAGGAAGATGCATTTCAACAGGTAAGTTATTGATAACTTTATCAAGCGATCCATAGCCTTTCGGCTGTTTCTGAGATTTATGTATGATCATCTCTCTTCGAGCGTTGATTCACAACTGACGTTCATGGTATAAAACGAGCGTTTATATTTCGAGAGCTCAATGTTATATTTGACTCTGTTGAGTGAACATGGATTTTACCGAGCAGAACGTCAAACTCCCCGTGACAAAAGCGTCATGGGGAATAACTACCAGATAGTATACGAGCAGTCTTCTGTGGGCCATCAAACTGTGGAAAAACAAATAGTTTATTGGCTTTAATTACACACCCCAATGGTCTTCGGTTTGAGAATTTGTATGTATACTCTAAATCCTTGAATCAGCCAAAGTATCAATTTCTCAAAAATGTCCTGGATCCGATTGAAGGAGTATCATATCTTCCGTTCAGTGAGCATGAATCTGTAGTATCTCCAGATGAAGCCCTTCCAAATTCAATAATGATTTTTGATGATGTGGCATGTGAGAAGCAGGATAACGTTAGAGCATTCTTCTGTATGGGGAGACATAAGAGTGTAGATAGTTTCTATCTATGTCAATCTTATGCTCATATAGGAAAACATCTCATTAGAGATAATGTCAATTTGTTAGTAATTTATCGACAAGATGATGTAAATCTTAAACATATCTATGAAGATCATGTGAATACCGATTTAACGTTTAACGAATTTCGGAATCTTTGTTCTGAATGTTGGAAGAATGATAGATATGGATTCATCGTTATTGACAAAGATAGACCGATGAATGAGGGTAGATATAGAAAAGGATTTGACTGTTTTGCAATAAAAAAGGAATTATGAGTCTCGAACTTGCAGTTCAGTTGTATACATCGCCACGTAAGCATGTCAGACTTCACGAAAGAGAAGAATGTTCTTAGCGAGCTCTTGCGAGCTCGTCAGGCTATTAAGAAAAAATACACTTTATTAAAACAGGAGAAAGATGACTTTGAAAAAGTCATCGGTGATACTCTAAAACCAGTCATCACACCACTTGAGAAACTTGTTGAGATGAAAAGTGAAAGCCCACTGCAGCAACCATTTAATCATATTTTGGATAAAAACAGCAGCAGTAAGAAAATGAAAAAACGAATGGGAATTGATCAATCGAGTTTAATGGATTATACTGTTTATGATGATGATGATGATGATGATGTTTTTGACACAATAACCAATTCCACATTTAAATCCGCTAGTGGAAAAAATGAATCAGCTGAAGACTTTTTATCATTGTTAGATAAAAGCCGTAGAACGATTGATAATATATATGGAGTGCGAAAGGTTGATAAAGTGTATATGATTGGTGATTCAGAAATTGAATTTGATGATAAATATGTCAAAGTCAGAAATGAAAGTTATCCTAAAACGAATGAACTAATGGAATTGCTATATAAAAAATATCCGGATGATATTCTTCTGAGCTCATCAGACCGTGCAAATTATCGCAAGATTTTGGAAGCAACAAATGCTCATCGGAAAAAATTCAGCAAAGATGAATCTATACGAATGTCGAGAAGTAATAAATATAAAAATGTTTTAGCACCAATGTTCCGCAGCACTCCACGTAAAAAGAACGTAAACAGTCTAAAAATTCTTCCATTGATCTCGTCTACTGGGATGATCCAAATGAGCTTACTGAGAGACTTCGATTATTGATTGCCGAACGATCAGCTGGAAATAATAATCACGTCAATGAAATCCAGTCGATTATTGAGGAATTACGCGAAGCTGGGCATATATATTGACATGCAACTTTCTATTTTGCATCAGTATTACCATGAGTCTCGATGTGTTTGGAAGAAAACTTGAGGGCTCGCAAGTGAGTCGCGGTCCTCCAGGCAATGGTTTCAATTTTACACCGGACGGTGATTTTGATTTAGAAAATAAGCGACTTTGCAACCTAGGACAGCCCATTCATCCAAACGATGCAATCACCTTGCATTCACTGAAACTTATTCTACAAACTGAAATAAATTATATAGCTGCTAAAATTGCTGGAATTTTTGAAGTTATAGAAGAATATAAACAGCAAGTTGAAAAACAGCAATTGGAAGTGAATACAAAATTGCGTTATCTTTATAGTACAACTCTTCGCAATTACTCTGGCATTGATTATATCATTGAAGAAGTGAATAAACAATTAAAAGTTCGTATAGACAATTTTCCAGATGGATTTTCATCTACTGTAAACGATGATGGAACGTCAAAGAGTAGCTGAAGAGCTACACAAGCCAGCACGCCGGCGATACAAGAGAAGAAAATATGATATACGTGGAATAGACGAGACTTGGCAGGCTGATCTTGTAGAAATGATACCATATTCTAAAGAGAATAAAGGTTTTCATTACTTACTCACTGTCATAGATATATTTTCAAAGTATGCATGGGCCGTGCCAGTCAAGTCAAAGAGTGGTAACGATGTTACTACAGCTATGAAGTCAATACTGAAAGAAGGACGAGTACCGAAGAATCTACAAACTGACCAAGGAAAAGAATTTTACAATTCAATTTTTCAAAAACTTATGAAAAAGCACAATATACACTTATACTCTTCGCATAGTAATCTTCATGCAAGTATATGCGAACGATTCAATAGAACGTTAAAAAATGCAATGTGGACAGAATTCAGCAAACAAGGAAGATATAAATGGTTGGATATTCTACCTAACTTGCTCAAAGCATACAATTCGAGAAAACATCGGACAACAGGAATCGAGCCTGAAAATTTTACACTGGCAAATGAGCGAGAAGTCAAGAGACGTTTTCCAAATGAAAAGTCGCCAGTGAAAAAACCGAAATTTAAAGTAGGAGATAAAGTACGAATAAGTAGGATAAAAAATGTTTTTGAAAAAGGTTATACGCCAAACTGGTCAACGGAAATTTTCACAATAACGCGAGTTGCAAAAACGGATCCAGTAACTTACAACCTCAAAGATTATTATGATAAACCCGTCTCTGGTGGCTTTTATGAAACAGAAATTCATAAAACTATGTATCCGGAAATTTATTTAGTAGAAAAAGTTTTAAAGAAAAGTGGTAAACGCGTATATGTTAAATGGTTAGGATTTAGTGACAAGCATAATAGTTGGATAGATAAAAATGAGATTGTATGAATTATTCAAGGTTCAAATAAATAAGAAAGCAATTGTTATTATATTTAATAATGTATTTATTCATGTAAATTGCACACAAGTTTGAAGAAATAAATAAATAGTATTTAACAAATATCAGTCTTTGTATTTCATTATTTTAGCATGTGGTGAACTTGAAAGAAGTTCCACCCTGATATGTTATAAATAAACTAAGTTTATTTGCCGTGTTAGAGAGATTATTGAAAAATTCTTGATCTTTCAAGATTGCTGATGAGATCTTCCCAGGCAGAAATATTTGAAAGCTGTCATCGATCTCAGCCACGATCTTTGTGCCGAATCTCGTCTTTACTTCCTTGAGTGCAGTCACTATGTACTCATGATCTTTTTCCAAATCCGTGACTTTCTTCTTAGGCAAGAACTCACGCTCAGCAATCTTGTTGAGTGCAGATAGATCCATTCTGAAATGTAAAATATAAGAATTTGTGTTAGAGAAAAGATTTTCTTTGAGAACAAAAAAATAGTGAAAATCAGCTAAGAACTTACTTGGAAATGTTAAGTGAGTCTTGGTTTCTTTTCCAAAGGAAGGTAATTTTCAAGCTCGACTGCTCGAATGTGCTCTTCACCGTGGTGCGTCGGTTCATATAGCCCATTCCCCACCATGATGTCTGCCCCTTCCATCGCCTCTTGTAGAATATCCCTTCTATCGGAAGATGCCTCCTCCATCGATGGATTCCATTCGTGCATTAGCTCCTTACAAACATCGTATTGGATAATGATTTGTTCACCTGTATCGTCATAAAGTGTCATCCCCACTCGTGCTGCACTGTTTTCATTGGTCACTTCGTTCCCCCTCTCCATTGCTCTCTCGCTTTCTTCTTCAGTATTGGTCGCTTCATACCCCTTCTCTATCTCCCCCACTCTTTCTTCTCTTGTATCAGCCATTTTTTCATTCCCCTCCATTTGAATTACAGCCAGCGCCATCTGTTCCTCAATAATTCGGTAATGACCCCAAGGCAAAGTGTCTGTGCTATGAGGTAATAAGTATCTTTTATCATCATGCGGACTTAGTGCTATTTTATTCTGTTTTTCAGTATGCACTACATGCAATTTAGAGCGAATGTTGCACTGCTCACGTTTAACAATAATTTGTTCTTCAAGACATTTTCGATAATCTTCGAACGTGATTGTTTTCTTCACAACACTCGATTTTATGCCTTTGGCTTTCTTCACAGTCTCAGATCCATCTATTAAAATACTAGACATTTTGCTACGTAAACCAGGAAATTGCGTCATAATCTTGCCACAGCATTCATCTTTCATTAATCCAGGCACTTTTTTATTGACACGCGGGTTTCCAAATTGATTGTTCTCTTTGTAATCAGAAGTATCAAATTTGTGCAAGTCTTCTTTCATTATTTTATACATATCCACGTCAACAACTTCATATATCAGACTATCTGTGTCGGTGTAAAGGAGTTTACATTTTTCCCCAAGTCGTCGCTTCATATATGAATAATGAAAATCGTATAACAATGTTTTAGACAAATCGAGAATGCTGAGACCAACGTATATTGGTTTTTTAATTGTAATACTTGTTCTCTTTAGCTGTATAGCAACCAAATTTTCATCAAAGATAGCACAACTATGGAAATTTGGTTGAGCTATACGTGCTTCTGCTCCATATCGACCAGTGAATTTATTCACTAATCGCAAATCAACGCGAGATCGTTCTCGCTCGATGCACTTACCATATACTGCATTAATTAATAACTTGTAGAAAAGCTTTTCAAACTCATTCTTGGCCTGCTTTCTCTTCTCTGTATTAAATTCAACATATGGTTTGAGCCAAGGCTTCTGTTCAAAACTCAGAATCCTATGCACTTTTTTAAGTCGAAGTCCATTATCTAATACCTGTTTTAACGCAAGATAATGAATGACATACCTTTTCTTATCATTCAAAGTAGTCAACAGTTTCTTTTGCTTTGAGCCAGGGGGTGTACGATGCTCTGCACAAAAAGGCAAATCTTGATGATCATCATGTATTTCTTCAGGATACTCTAAATCTACTTCAGCAAAGTAGCCTGTATCAGAGTCTGGTCGTGCATTGAAAAAATTTGAATTCGTTTCATATTCGATCCATTTAAATTTTCCCACTGGTAAATATTGCACCATGGCCCATCCATAAAGATTATTAATATCAAAATATAAGAGTGTCTTCGTTTTCTGATTCTTATTTTATAATGGTCCCATGTACGGATTGTTCGCCTTAGCATACCGATTGCAACATTGACTTATTCCTCCTCGAATACCTGCTTCAATAAACATCAGCATATCTATATCTGTAAGAAGCTCCAATTCCACTTTTGTCATTTTTAGAGCTGCTGAAAATGTGAGACCTGGAGTCGTGTAAAAGTGTGCAGGACATAAACTATACGCTTTCAGAGATGTCTCTCGAAAACTTTCGAAGACGTCAGCTAATAATAAAACATCTTTTTTCAAGTACAAATCTGAATATTCACCCAAAGTTTTTATAGTAAACATATTCCATACTGTAACAGCATGGTGATAGTCTTCGTCAATAATATGAGAATCTGTTAGTTTATTGTAAAACTCATTCTTCTCTGGCAGTTTTGTAGTCATCAACTTGTCCAATCCATCTACGAAATCATATGGAAATATACCTTTTCGTCTAAGAAGATTGATTTGCTCATCTGTAAATCCATCATTTTTAAACTCATTCACTGCTATCGGCACGGTTTCCAAATATGATGCAAGCTTTTCCAACGATGATGGTAAAAAACGCCATGAATCTATAAATCTAAAACTGATGTCACAGTCATCTATATACTTCGTAAATGAAATATATTTTTCTTTGTTGTGAGGTATCAGAGATACTCGTCCCTTCATTATTGTAGAAGTAGCAATCTCTTTCAAAATGAAGTGTGTATCATAATTGAGGTTATGAAAGATAACCGGAACAAACCTCGAATCCTTGTAATTTAAATTGCATGAATTGTGAGCTGCACCTCTGAAACTAAATAGAAAACAAGTCTTACATGCTGTACAGCATTTAAGTCAAATATTTGTATACATTAAAAACTAACGTACCGTCCTGTTAGATGACAATGGTCTCGTACTGCGAGTTCTTCACTTTTGATAGGCTTTCGGCATATATGGCAAACAGTTGACTTCCGAAAAGATAATTCTTCTAGATCTGTAAGTCTCATTGGTTTTGGATTTTTGTAGAGTAGATCAATCTTTTCACTAATTTCTTTCAGTTCTCGAACAAACCATTTTGCCGGTGTCTCTTCATCTTCATTTTCTTGTCTGTATGATTTATAAACAGATAAACTATCATCAAAGCTGCACTTTATATAATAGCCTATGCTATATGCTACATGAAGCTGAAAAGCATTTTCATTTTCTGTAGGCTTTAACAAACATTCAAAATCTGCATAAATAACAAAAGGAACTTTTTCACTTTTATTGTAATCTTCAAATTTAAGAATGTTATTCTTAAAGTCAGGCAAATTAATTCGACATTTATTTAAATTTTTGAAATCATTTTCGTGCATTTCCAGCCTTTCTTCACAGTAAAATATTTGTAAACACCTTTTGCAGTGGTATGATTTTACATGAGATTTACTTAATTGAGTGCTTAAAAGTCGAGACAGATATTTAATCCAAACGTAGTGGTATTCAGGCAAGCTTCCGCCATCATCATGATTATTTTCTTCATTTTCATCTATGTAAAAGTCTTGAATGAGGAGTAGATTAACATGTTTTTCTTTCTTTTCTTTTGTAATATGGCATGGCGATACTTCAAACTTTGCATTGTACTTTTTTAATATGTATACATTTATTGAAATATCATTTAATTTTTCGAATTTCGGAACATCTTTGAGTTTTACTGGAAATTCTATATCCCCAAAGTTCAGCTCGTTCTCATACAAACGATATTGATTAACTCTATTGGGATTAGTTTCACTAGGATACAATGCTGAAAGTATAGCATACTTGAAACATTGATTATCATTATTACGAACATTAACACATGCCTTTTTCTTTTCTATAAACTTTGGAAGTGGAATGAAGGAACTCCCCTTGATTGGAGAATATTTTTTCATGTTGATACACAAACTGATAATACTCGTCAGGGTCCAGCCAGAATCTTTCTCCTG
>QLSS01000648.1:26029-49177 GCA_024372645.1 Trichomalopsis sarcophagae | reverse complement strand
TTCAGAATTTTTGACGCAAATTTTAAAAATTTTTACGTCATATTTAAAATTTGCGCAGTGCTGCCACTACTAAATTTGAGGAAAAAAAATCGAGTCCGAGATACGGCGTTTCCGAAGCTGCGGCTCAGATACGGCGTTTCCGAAGCCTCGGCTGAGATACGGCGATCCCGAAGCCACCGCCGGGATACGGCGTTCTCGAAGCCGCGGCTGAGATACGGTGATCTTCCTGTCAGCCGTCGATATACAGTATGCGAAAGAGAAAGGGCATGTAGACGCGAGCGAGTGAGAGAGAGAGCGAAAGAGAGAGAACACGTGCAAGTAGAGAGAGAAGAAAGCGCGCGCAGAGTGGGGATGTCTCCGCTGAGCCGCCGTATGCGTGCGAGAGAGGAAGCAAGAGACCGCAGGGTGGGGATGTCTCCGCTGAGTCGCCGTATGCGTGCGAGAGAGAAGGCAAGAGACGGCAGGGTGGGGATAGCCAGACATAACGGCGCCGTAAAGCATTCCAACCAATTCACTCCGTCCCATAAGAAGTTATCACTTCAAAAAGCATTAAGTTTTGGAACAATAAGAAAAATTAATTTACAGAATGTATTACATTTTATTTCACATTGTTGCTCATTTATAAAAACATTTTTCACGATTTTTTACGGTTCCTCACAAATATTTGGCACACTAAAGGATTAATTAAAAATAAAAAAAAGTGACCTAAGGTAGGTAAGGTAGGATCGAACCCGGGTATTCAGCATGCCAGTCAAACGTCTAACCACCTGAGCTAATATCTTATACATTTCTAAGATATATTTCTTTCTTATAAGGAGCACTTTATATACTGTCTGAAAATGGGTTAAAAGGCAATATTTTGTTGGAAATAAACAAAACCGAATCATAGAGTAACCACCGACACATAAAAAACTCATTTTAAAGTAGAATTGTGTCGTTATGTCGGAAACAAACTCGAAAAAACCAGACTTGTGAAAAATATGAAATAATGTGCATAATTGTGAGGAAATGTGAAATACTGTGCATAAGTGTACATGAAAATGCACTTTTTTTCTAAAAAAATGAATGTGCAATAACGTAAAATAATGTGAAAAATTGTGAAAAATAATGAAAAATTATGACAATTTTCTTATTAGCGATGTTCCAAATATTGATATAAAATTTTGATTTTTCACATTCTTTCACGTTTCTTTACAATTTTTCAGTTTTTCACATTTTTCATTTCGAATAGGGTACTGTGATATATTTTATGAAATATTTCTATACGAATTTTCATGCTATGTGGGTAACTATTTTTAAAAAATTTGAATGAAAATTGAAACAAGCTAAAAGATTAAGCAAACTTGATAATTGTTTAAAAAAGCAGATAAAAATAAAGAAAACTCTTAGGGTTCCTTGAAAATAATAAAGTTCTTTAATAACGTTATTATTTGCAATAAAAATGTATATTTTCTAAAAAAATTGACTTTCCAAGCTATTCTTTTTGTTTTCCATTTTATAATTTATTTTTAATCAAGCTTTAACGAATATTTATCATTATTGCGGAAAACGGAAGCGAAATTTGTATTTAGTTTATTAAAACGACATAGATGATTAGACATGCAACAGTAAAAAAGTAAATAATATTGATAAAATTAGTCACTCTCCATATTGCACAAAATAAATAGATATAAACAAAGGTGAGACAGTTAGCCCAGGTAAGTAAATAAATTCAAATTAATTCATATTTTCCGATAACTTTTCGTTTGGAATGGTTCCCAACCTTTTTAGATCAAAATTAACTAAAATAAGTCACACATTAAATAATAATACTGATGAAAAATTCCTCGAGTAATAACAGTGAATTATTGATAATCCGTTGAAATTGTCAAAAAAAAAAAAACTGAAAATATATGAAAAACACTGAAAATTTTTTAAAGTAACTAAGAATTTTCTTTGTATATGTGTAGGTACCCCACCAACAGGTGGCGGTACGTCCGACCTAGGAGTAGTGAGAGAGCGGCTCAAGCCGCGAGCGAGCGCCGACTCGAGAGAGTTCCACGACGACTACTGAACAGATCAGTCACGCTGGAGAGTCTAGGCTAATAATAAAGTGCATCAGCTCAGGAAGACGGACTTTTCTCTTCCCCGACCTCGTCTTCCCAACATTGGTGACCCGACGCGGACTCCGCGACATCGGCCAACAGGACAACGAGGAGCAGCACGCAGCGAAGTCATTGAGCGAGTCTCTCCGACAACGGCGTCTTCGTACAGCACACTCACTGACAAAGACAAAACGGCGATTGCGTCAGACGACGCGCACCGCCTCGCCACTTCCCGTGTGCACGCTGGCACGCCGGCGCACACCACACTCATATCTGCGACTGCCCAGTCGTGCAACATGGAAGCCTTCGCCGAGGGATTTTTCTTTCTTTACGTGAAGCCACCGACACCGGCGCCTTCATCAATCGCAGCGGTCAACAACGCATCAGCATAAGGTTTTGCGTGAAGCCACCGACACCGGCGCCTTCTCATCATCGTCGCTGATATAAAACACGAGGTGAATCACAATTTCAACAATTTCCTCGAATTTCGCACTCATACATTACTTCGCTCGACGATCAGCATTCTCACCCGAGTCAACGGTTACCACTTCCGGACGGCACCCTCAGCAACCAGCGGGCGTACTGGGAATCGCGACATCTATATCACGTTGTTGATGATGCGACACAACAGGGAAGTCTAGCGAGACTCACACGTCTCCGCTCGTCTCCAACCCAAGGCCGACGAATTATTTAAGGTAGAAAATCTCTTTCGTTTCTCTCGCTACCTGCCATAAACCACCAGTTAGCTCAGTGCGCGAGTCGGACAGACATTGCCTTGCAGCCATTTGTACCTGCGAGTACACTGCAACCATTGTAATAATTTTATACGTCTGTTCCGAACTCAAGATCAGGTTAGGTACTGCATGCCACGCACATGAGCAATCGTGAATTAGGCTTCACTCTCTGATCGGGCAAGCAATTCTTTTAACCTCCTCTTCTTAACCGCAACGCAAGAGACGCTAGAGGCACTCCTCAATCAAATAAAAAAATACGAGTGCAGTCGATGAAACGATTCCAGCAACCACAACGAGTCAGGGTCAATCAAGCCCAACCTTCTCGTTTCAACAGCCTGCTGAACAAGCAGCAGTCATCAGCAGTCAACTACGCCACTGCGGACGACCTAGCACAGCTAACAGAACGGCTCAATCAGCATCTGGACCTTAAACTAGACGTGTTTTCGGAACGCCTAGCTCCGGTCTAACAGCATCAAGATTACGACTGCAAGAGGCCAACCCACAGACACACATCTGTCACTACCTGCCAACTCGGAAAACTCGGGAACCGGGTTACCCCTGCCGAATCTCTTGCAGGGAAACCCTCATCTCGACCAACAGCACAACGCATCTGCCTTCACAAGTACTAGGCATTTGCTATTCTGGAATTTCTACAAACACAACCCACAGGGCTGGTTCAGCTAATTAGAAGACTTATTTTTGGTACACAACGTCAACGAAGACGAAGCCAGATTTAACTTCGTCACGAGATATCTAACACTAGACATCCATGTCGAAATCCAATTCAAGCTGAACACCCTCACAAGAGGGCAGATATATCAACAGATCAAGAAGATCTTAAGGACCGTTATGCTGAAACTCCAGAGCAACAGTTAGACCGACTATTCAAAGGTCTAGAAATCGGTTCCAAAAGACCATCAGACTTCCTTGCTGCAAAAACCAAGAACTGACGCAACCAGTCTCGTTCTAATTCCAAAAACCAACGAGAGTCCACTCCAGCGAGATCAAAATCTGGATCGAGCTTCTCAAACAACAAAAGCCTTTGCTTCTACCACCGTAAATTCGGCACTGAGGAAAAGAACTGCCAAATTCCCTGCACCTGGAAGCGCGCTCCGGCTCAGGACTACAGGGTAAAAAACCCTAAGAATTCCAAGGACCAGGAAAACTAAATAAGGCAGCCAAGAAGGAGTTCCGGAAATGGTGTGAACTGGGCATCTGTCGCCCTTCAGACAGCTCATGGTCAAGCCCTCTGCACATGGTGATGAAGAAAAATGGGGAATGGCGTCCTTGCGGTGATTATCGCAAACTTAATCTGGAGACGATTCCAGATCGTTACCCAATTCCACACATGCACGATTGCAATACCTTTCGCCACGGCAAACAAATCTTTTTGGCGCTAGACTTACGCCAGGCATACCACCAAATTCCGGTAGCCCCCGAAGACGTTCACAAAACGGCAATCATCACTCCCTTCGGACTCTACGAGTTTCCTGTGATGACGTTTGGATTTCGCAACGCTTCACAAACGTTCCAGCGCTACATTAACTCAGCGCTTAGAGATCTCGACTTTGTCTTCGTTTACTTAGACGACATTCTTATTGCTTCCACGTCCGAAGAGGAACATCAGAGACACCTTGACATGGTTCTAAGTCGCCTCAACGAATACAAGCTGCAAGCTAATCTCGAGAAAAGCAGTTTCGGCGTTACCGAACTAATTTTTCTGGGCCATCGTATCACTCCAGATGGTTTCAAATCCAGCCCGGGAAAAGTCTCGTGAATAGTTACAGACGTTTGCTGGGCACGCTGCAGACACGCAACGTCCTCTCAGCGAATTCCTAAAAGGAGATAAAAGGACAAACTTCCAGTTCCGTGGACCCCAGAAGCCGAGGTGGCCTTCCAAAAGTGCAAGGACGACCTCGTGAACCTCTCCTTTACCGCTTTTCCAAGCGAAAACGCAGAGCTACGTCTGATCACAGACGCATCAGATACAGCTATGGGAGCAGCCCTTGGACAACGCTCAGGCAACTCTTGGCTTCCCCTTGCCTTTTTCTCCCAGAAATTCTCCCCGGCGTAGACCAAATACGCCACCTACGACCGGGAGCTAACAGCCATCTATGAAGCCATCCGACACTTCCACCACTATCTCGAAGGTGTGCAGTTCAAAATTTACACAGATCATAAACCTTTGATCTATGCTTTACAACAAAACAACGACAAAATGCCAGTTATTCGCTTGCACAGATTGTCCTACATCGCCCAGTTCAACACAGAGATCCACTATCTCCCAGGTGAAGAGAATGACGTTGCAGACGCCCTGTCTCGAATCAACGCTTTCACTTCTCCTGCATTCTTTGACTGGAGCGATCCTGAATTGTTAGCCGACTCACATGTCAGAAAATTCCTAGCAAACACCAACGCATTCAAACTTCTGACACTGTTCGACGCGAAACAGCTGAGCGAAGAACAAGAGAAGGACGACCAAGTCAAAGAGATTCTCGACAACGCGGACCATCCGCTAAAGCTTAGCAAGCTTACCTGGGGCTCTACACACGCAGCGTTTTACTGCGACATCCACGAAGACGTCATTCATCCTTACCTCCCGAAGAAACTGAGAAAAGAAGTCTTCGACAACTTCCACTCACAATCGCATCCTGGAGTTAAAGTCACAACTCGACTCATCCACTAACAGTACGTCTGGCCTAACATGAGTCGCGACATTGCCACTTGGTGCAAAACGTGCCTATCTTGTCAACAATCCAAAGTGACAAAGTACAACAAGTTTTTGCCCAAGCATTTTATTACTCCAGATGCAAGAGTCGATCACGATCACGTGAACCACGTAGGACCTTTCGCCTACAGCCACGGCTACACTCATCTCCTCACCATCATCGATCGCTATATGAGATGGCCTGAGGCAATTCCAATTGCTGACACCACTGCAGCAACGGTAGCCCGTGCCTTTTATGACAACTGGATCTGCCGTTATGGCACACCGACAACGATCACCACCGATCAAGGTGCTCAGTTCGAATCCAGACTGTTCATCGAACTCCTGTCGATCCTCGGAGCAAACAGGATTCATCATACCATCCTGCTTCCAACGGCGTGGTGGAGCGCCTCCACCGAGACATCAAGACAGCTCTCATGTGCCTCGGAAACAGCCAGGAATGGGTCAAACTACTTCCAACAGTCATGCTGGGATTGCGCACACGCATCCATCTAGACACAGACGCCAGTCCAGCCGACTTAGTTTTTGGAAAATCAGTGATAATCCCCGGTGATTTCTCACCTCTCACCAGCGAAGAGCCAAACGTTCGCATATTGTACAACGAATTTCGCGACTTTATGCACCAACTGAGACCAGTTACAGTCAGCCACAAAACAGCAATTAAACCATTCCTTCATCAAGGCATGGAAACTTGCTCCCACGTTTGGCTACAAGAAAAACCAATCAAGCCTGCATTGACTCGGCCTTACACTGGCCCTCACAAGGTCATCTCTCGCAAAATGGAGAACCAGACATTGGTAATCGAAGTCAACGACTCACGGAAAACAGTGTCTTCGCAACGCGTGAAGCCTGCGTTCATTCTCTAATAGAATCCTGACGGCGCTAAGAAAAACTCTACACCTGAACCGATCAAGATTCCCCAAACCACAAAGGACAACAATGCTCAGCGAGCACCAGAGACATCCGTACGCACGCAGCTTCCAGCAGACGACATTCAACCTAGTAAACATGTTCCGTCCGCGCAACTAGCGCCCAAACGCACAAAGTTCGTTCCAAACATATTGAAACGAAAAACGAATGTAAATTCAATCCAATCACGTAATCACACACCGAAAAGATTCAACTCCTTTGCGGGGGGGGGGGGGGGGGGCGCAGTGCCTAACCAACGTCACATGTACACAGAATAGCGAGTAATCAAACAATCTTTTTTTATTTAAGCATGGATAAGTTAAGAGAGTTAAGAGCTCAGCTCAACAGGTTCAGAAATAACTCGAGCGACGAGAAAGTTTGTGCAGGCTGCTTCAATGCGGATTTGGAGCTGGAGTCTTTTGAGAACTTTCTACGACGAAAGTCAGAACATCGAGACGTTCATCTGCACATGGCGAGACATCACTCGCTAGCGGATCACCCCGTCTTGCACGAACCTCCCGTTCCTCAGCTCTTTGCAAACAATGTTCCGATCACACAGTTGTTCTTGCGTGACTTAAATTACTGTTTAAACAAGGATAAGTTGCGTGAAGTTTTATCAGCTCAGGGTTCCGAGGACGTAGAAATCAAGTCACTCAAAAACACCAAGTCGGGATCTGTAGCTATTTTAGTTTGTAAGTCTTTGGCATCTTCCTGCAAGATTCAAGTAAAATCATGCAAAAAAGAGTTAATTTTCACAGATCCCAAAGGGAAAGTTTCGTACATAAAGATCAGACCTGATCAATTTTCAAGTCAAAATGCATTGCTACCCACGCAATCGTCTTCTAAAAAAATATCAGTACTGCCGCAGGCTCGTTCAAGTCTATTGGACCGCCCTCAAGCAGTAAATCACTTGTTAAAATACGTATCGGCAAATAACATTTACAACTTCTACATAGCTTCTTTCGAGAATCCCAAATTTCTCGCTGTCGACTTTATCTTTGACTCCGCGGCAGACAGGTACAACAGCAAGAACGGATTAAATCTCATGTTGGAAGATGTCAGAAAATTCAACTTTAGAAGTATCTTGTTCAACGCACATAGAATCACTATAGAAACTCCCTTTGTTAACAAATTGTTGAACATTTGCGTAAATCGTCGGCTTGATCCAAACAGACACCTTTGGCTACGCCAAGTCGATCTATCAACGGTCGCAGTTTTAGAACAAACGATCAAAACTCTGTCTGAATCATGCACGATTCTCTACCTAACTTTAGGAAGCACACCAGGCTGTTGCGAGAGATCCTTAGACATAAATAAGTTAAAAACTCTGACACTGGTCAACAACGCGCAATTATCGTTAAAATTCTTGATTAAAGACTGTTTCTCGTTGATTACTTCGCTAAAAATCATTGGTTGCAATGAAGTGCCAATGGACAAGCTGTTCAACTTCGTGACCATTAACACTAACTTAAAAACACTAGTATTTAAGGACAGTCAGAGCAGAAACAAAAACTTAGTTGACCTGCTCATAGCAGTATTTTCTAGCAGTAATTGTATAGAGGAATTCCAATTCGATTATTCAAGCATAAAAGAATTCCGCACTCACTTGATTCCCAATATGGTTCTGAATCAAGCTACCCCACTAAGAGCCTTAAACCTAGAAAATAATGATTTTTTAAAGAATCGGATTCCTCCAATTATTGATAACGCGTCCAATCTAACCGAGTTGAACATCCTCAGATTAGAATTCAAGTAATCGCTTAGTTACATAAGTTACCATTTTTAGTTTCTCTTAAACTTAACTACAATCAGGCTATCGAAACCACGTTAGCCAATCTAGCCAATAAAAGCAAACTAGATGTAGTGTAAGAAATCCCGTGCAAACAATTTAGCTTCATTAAAAGACGTAACCCTTGGTTGTGCTAAATTAAGTTTAAGATTCATTAACTGTAAGTTCGTCGCTTTAGCATCAACGCAAAGAGCTCTGGAATCAGACGGAGCTACTGCACGACATTCAGAAAACGCAATCATCTTTTGTAAGCGCTAAGCGACTCTAATGCTCTACCAATTCATTTGCGTTCAATTTAGTTCTCAAATATCACCATTGTTAACACTTACTTTAAATTAACATATGGAGTCAGATGGAGCAAAACCATATTCTAACATTGTATTATATTTTATCACACTACAAGAAACCACTTGTACAATCAGCCACTGTAGTCCTAGTCATTAAGACTATTGTAATACTAAGCAAAAAAAAAAAATTTTTTTTACTTGTTCGAACAATTAGTTCTGAGAAAAATGTAAATCATTCATTGTAAATACTCTTCTAACGTGACAAATCTGACTCACAACATATTGTAAAATTACGCAAATTTTGTAAACTCTTCTCTCTCGCAACTTTACTTAAGTTTCCTATATAAAAAACATATGTAATAATTATTAAATTTACAGATTTTCTCGATTTTATATACTTTTTTGCTTTAAATTTCCACCATATGTTCACCAATTATTACGACATAAAAACTATTTCGTGCCTTGAAAATCAAAATACCTGCGTTTATATAGAAATATTTCTCAGTCGGTTTGTACGAGAAATATTGTTTAATTAGAGCTTAAGAAAATAAACAATTCTTAAAAATTATTTCGGCAGATGAATGTTGTGACTGAGTATATACTTTCAGTTCTTATTGCATATTGAGTATAGTAGCAGAAAGCTTTAAAAGCAGTTAAGGTTTAAAAAAGCTAGCATCAATACAGATTTAATATGATATTCTATTTTATAAACAAATCATTTAATCTAAGCTCTTGAAATATGTATTTCTACAAATAGCCTGCATTAACTATTTAAAAATAGCATTTAACGTGCTACAACGAAAAATCCAGCGATGAGAAAATTTCAATCATTTTAAAATAATACTTACAGCAGTGTTGCAGTAAGCTACAGAAATAATGTATTTAAAATTAGTATTTGTGCAAATTAATATTTGTTACATTATTTACAACTTTTTAATTACGATAAGCAAAACTTCATTCAATTTAATAGGTATAGTTAAAACATTCAATAATAATAAAAGGAAGAAAATGACATAAAAAGTAAGTTTTTCTGGAAAATTTTGCAAAACAATTTTTTGCATTTTCTCAATTTTTACTGCTTAGATATATACAATATAATTTTATACTAAATAATTGCTTAGATATATTCAAAAGTCATAATCTAAATTACGCTAGAGATTTAATTTAATTTTTGCGTTTTATAAGTACGAACATTTTCAAAATATAAAAATTCTAGATTACATTTCTTGCGTCTTTCAAGTCATTAATTCTAAAACTGTGTGCTATATTCATGAAGAACGTAAATAAAGTCAAAATATATTTAACTGTATATTTACGAGATATACACAAGGTATTTTACGACAATACGGATATTAAGATAATAATTTTTCTGTTTCAAAAGCACGCAATTATATTTAATAGTAAGTATATAATATAATCTTGGGATAGAATCAAAAAAGCTTTCTTTTAACGATAGCAGAACTAAAAAACAGAGAAAAAGACCATAAATTTGTTTTTGTAAGACAAGCACGATTTTCGCGTTTTTCCGACCTATTAAGCGGGACTAAAGTAACTGTTTCAGATCGGCGGGCGTTTTTCATTTTTTTTCCCGCATATGTCGCATTTGCGGGCAAAAAAAAATGAAAAACGCCCGCTAAAATTTTTCGGAAAATTTTCTATATGTATTTGTAATAAATTCTATGATAAAAAATACTTATACACCCTTTTTTCTGTATACAACAAATTAAAAATAGTAAAGAAATTTAAAAATGAATTTACTATAATAATAATAAGTTTTGTTATTCATTTTTTCTCTACCCCTGCAAGTTTCAAGGACATATATCTGCTATTCCGTAGTCATATTCGTGTACTGTCAAAGCTGCATCGGTCCACCATTTTGAATTTCGCAAAAAGACCACTCAGTAATAGAAACTAGATACAATAAGCTAAATTTTAAGCCTGGGCAGGAATTATTTCGAGCCTCTGATTTTTGAACAAAGGAAGTGGTCGGATTAAAAAAAAAATGACCCACATATATATAAATCTGCAGATTACGTCTTTTGATATGCGTGAATACATAGAGCAGTCGTGATTTCTCATTCACAAATAGATATCTTTATAAAACCAGATCATACTTGCACAGATGATTATTTACAGCATTCCTTTCATCCGGTCCAGATTTGCAGATTATGTCTTGTGATATGCGCGAATACATAGTGCAGTCGTCATTTTACAATTGCAAACAGATATCTTTAAACGATCAAATTCGCACAGATGATGATTTACAGCATCCCTTTCGTCTGGACCGAATTTGCAAATTACGTCGTGTGATATGTGTGATTACATAAAGCAGTCGTCATTTTTCATTCACAAATAGATATCTTCTAAAAACTAGATCATATCTGCACAGATGATTTTATTTATTTATTTATTATTCCAGAAAATGTACAAGATATGAAGTTCATATCTGTAATCCTGCAGAGGTACACGTAGGTACCTGTTGGCAGGCCAGGTTACAAAAAATGAAAATAGAAAAAAATACTTATAATTAAGACTTGAAACTATTTATATACAGTTATTTATATACGTTATTTCAATATTCTAACAGGATTTGTTGCGCACGCGCCATTATAACAATTTTATAGCTCTAGACCTTAACAGTTATATTTTATCCACTCTTTAATAAGTTTCTTATGCGAGTGTTTTTCTATATTCAACGCTTTTAGGTTTTTTGGCAGCACATTAATTGCTTTCATAAAGCTATTCTTATTACTAATTCTTTTTTTCGTTTCAGGTATAATAATACTTTTGTTTCTCGTAACACTATCTGATACTACAAATTTGTCTTTCAGATCATTATAATATGCTTTCAGAGATTCTAGTGCGAAAAGTTGTCCTATATTTAATGGGTTTTCATTCACTATGAAATTATTTTTATTGACAATTCTTAAGATTTCGTTCTGAAGCTTCTGTAATTTGACTCGACAATTACTGTAGGCTCCACCCCAAGCTATAATACCATAGCTTATTACGCTATGAAAGAAAGCGTAATAAATCATTCTGAGTGTCTCTGTGTGCATGTATTTAGAAATTTTATAACAAATATATACTTGGTAATTAGTTTTATCAATTATGTATTGAATATGGCTGTCCCACCTTAGATTGCTGTCAAAGACAATCCCAAGATGTTTAATATTTTCTACTCTAGTTACATTTTAATCAAAAATGTTTACATTTATTTGAGCTGGAACGCTACCAATACTACTTCCAAATGTCATGCACACAGTTTTTCCTACATTTAATGACGATTTGTTTACAGCCAGTTACTAAGGTATTACAGATAAAAACTTGTTCATACTAACTTGGGTTTCTAACCAATCCTTTCCAGAA
Organism: Trichomalopsis sarcophagae; assembly: GCA_024372645.1. NCBI lineage: Eukaryota > Metazoa > Arthropoda > Insecta > Hymenoptera > Pteromalidae > Trichomalopsis > Trichomalopsis sarcophagae. Next base: position 37,277 of record QLSS01000648.1, on the reverse strand, counting down.
GCTATGACAGCAGTATCGTCAGCATACGAAATTATTGACTCAGCAGGAACCTCCTTTAATATATCATTAACGTATATAATGAAAAGCATAGGTCCCAAGATCGTTCCTTGAGGGACACCAGTATTAACTTCTAAGCTATCACTTTCAGTACCATCTATTTTGACTACTTGGTGTCCATTACTTAGATAGCTGGGTAGGAGATCCAACGCTTGACCCCTGATTCCAATATGATATGATTTCGCAAGTAGTATACTGTGATCTACAATATCAAACACTTTCGCCAAGTCTAGGAGAGTTATTATTGTAGGTTTGCTCTTATCAACATTGTTATACAGTACGTTAGTTAAATAATTCAGCGCATCTTTAGTACCAATCCCTCTCATAAAACTAAATTGTTATTTTATTTTTTTCTCCTGATTTATATGTCGGCATTACTTCGGCCCTTCTTAGGGCATCAGTACCATATCGCTTCTTCAATACACTTGTTGAAAGTATGGCTCAGAGGATCTGCTATATAGTTACATAGTAGTTTTAAAGTCTTGGTGTTTATCTTGTCAACTCCCCCATTTTTCAATTTCAGTGTGTTTATTATGCTCATTATTTCCGCATTACTTGTTGGCTTCATAAAAATCGAAAGAGGATTCATGGCCGGGAGCTTAAGTTCAGCATTTACTGGTTCAACGATACGTGCACTCAAATTCCTACCTATTTCACAAAAAAAAAAAAAAAAAAAAAATGATTCATGCTTTGTGCAATTTGAAATTTGTCCGTAATTTTTTGATTATTAATCTTTATATGATTTATGGCATCATTTAATTTTTTAACTTTCTCAATTTCTGTATTTATTATTTCCCAAAGTTTTTTTGGGTTATTGGAATTTTTCTGTACAAGATTTAATTCGTATTTTATTTTGGCATCAGTAATAACCTTATCCAAAACTTTAACATAGGTCTTATACTCTGCTTTTAGTTGTTCATTTCGCACATTTTTTGCCATAAATTATATAAAAATTCTTTTGTTTCACATGACCTGATTATTCCATCAGTGATCCAGTTTTTCCTACCAGTGTGCTTTTTTGCATTTCTCTTTGTTTTCGCTAGATCAATGTACAGTTCAATCTCATCTAACAGTTTCTCAACGGCTAAATTTGGATCAGTCATCGACAATATTTCATTCCCGTTCTTAGAGTTCGCAGCATTTATTAATTTTTTGTAGTGTAAGAATACATATGGCTCTTTAGTTACTGATTTCATCTTATTTACAGCAATAAATATCGGATAATGATCTGTAATATCTAGTTCAAGCTTGTATGTGCATGAGTTGTGTGATGAGTGCATGTTACGTGATTTAATGAACACATTGTCAATACATGATCCCTTAGCTCTACCGATAGGTGGTTTTGTAATACCCACAAAACCAGGAACGTATCCTTTATCGAGAAAATTACACAGGAAATCTTGGCTATAATGATCACAGTTAAGTAGGTCGATATTAAAATCACCTATAACTAAGTGATTATTTACATTTTTCTTATAAACTAAATACTTATTAAGTTCTAGTATAAACTCCGATTTCGGGATCCCGTGTGATCTATACAACGCTGATATTTCAAGACCACTTTTATCGTTTAATTTGCTAATTCCAAGTTGTTCCAAGTAGATCAATTCCTTTGCCGCTAAAGTAGGTTTTATCAGATAATCGATGGAGTCAATATATCTATCAATTTTCTTTTTTCAAATGCTGCAAAGCTTCGGGTCATAGGTGTGATGCTTTGTGTTTAACTTTGCGTTGAATTTTGCATTACTATAGTAACAGTATATGGACCTAGCATAATCTCTATCACAATCACAAGTATTATGCTTTCCGGAGCATTTCAAACACAGAATCTCATTTTGACATTTCTTGGCATTGTGTCCAAATCTACCGTACTTGAAACAAGGACAGATGTTAACCAAGTCATATGCTTTACATTGCTGATATCTAACAAAGATTTTGTTATTACTATCTCGTACATGTTTGTGAATTTCAGCTGGGACTTCCATTATGACTGTACTTAAGCTAGTATGATTATTCTTGTACATGTGTATAGCGTGGCCTCGTTTTTCAAAATGACTAAAATTCCTTTCATTGATGTCCTTCTCGATATCCCAGATTTCCATATTTGTGTGATTATCAATGCCTACTATCTTGATCTTCGTATTTTTTAGTTCATTCTTCATGATATTACATTGTTCCACTAACTTTTCCTTTAGCACTGTCTCTGTCAATTCCGCACTATTATCATTAAGACAGCTTATAATAACTTCATCGTTTTTATTGACATAGATGTTTTTAGTTTGGATATTTTTTTCAGCTGTGAGGCATTCAGTAACAGTCTTCATGACATCAATACTGCTATCACTGTTTTTCCTTACTGAGCTTTTTGGAACTTTTTTATGCGTTGGTCCTGGGTACTTTAAAACATCTGAGTACGCAAGGAAATTGCTATCAGTTTTGCTACTGTTGTTTTGCAACTTTTCTTTCAAGAGATCATTTTTCTCTGTCAGTTCACTCACTAACCTTTTCAACAGCATGTTCTCGGTTTTCAGCAGTTCAAGATCACTTTCTTCAATAGATTCATTATTTAACTGGTCTTGAGTCCTGTTACTAGTCTCAGTCAGAAGGTCACTCCTCATCTCTTCTGATTTTTTTTAATTTAATCTGAGCTATCAAAATTACTGCTGACTCACTCAGAGGTTCCTCTTCAATTTTTGAGGTTATATTTCGCTCGCTGTATTCCGAGCAAACTATAAGGTTATTTCCGATAAACTTATGGTTTTCATTCTTTTGTCTGAGACAGCTAAAATGATATGCCTCATCACAAATTACACAAAAAGCTGTTGTTGCTGGTTTTTGTTTGTAACATGCAAAATTCCTGCGACCCTTATTAGGAGGCTTATCTCGGCGCGGCGCCATGTTGAAATACTTTTATTATTATACTTTGAGTATTCGCAGCATCTCTTTAATCCATACTAAATCTGCAGATTACGTCTTGTGATATGCGTGAATATATAGAGCAGTCGTCATTTCTTATTCACAAACAGATATCTTGAAAAACTGAGTCCAGGGGAATTGGTCCAAAAAAATTTTTCCACTTTTCAATTTCCCAGTCAAGAAAAGAAAATCTTCGCGGCCACGCGGTGGCGAGAGAGGGAAAGCGTTGCTAAGGAGATCGCCGACGGCTGCTGGAGAAAATTGGAAAGCGGACGCGATTTATACTATTTCTGCAGAATTTGATGATCGGCTTGCACCAAAAACTAATGTTTCCTGATCACAATCTTTAAAAATTGAGAAAAGCTAGTAGGTGCGAAGCCTAGCGCAGATCGAAACGTAATCTATTTACAGGTTATCTAGCTCTTGCATTTTAATTTTATATGAGCCTGTGCTTCGACGCACAGCCCGATCTTGTCAATACAGCGGATTACGAGCTTTCGAGAGCTAGGCGCGGAAATATTTTAAGTCCGCTTTTATAGCACAGAATGTGCTGCCTCTTGTTTTCATTGCGTGAGAAGTAATTAAAAATGTTTTGTGTGTACGACTGTCTAAGTCTCTACGTCCGGTTTTACTTTTATTTGCTAAAAAGAACGTAGGTCTAAAGCCCCGTAGAGGCAGCGTAATTTTGGAGCATAGCACACAAGACAGCATGCATCTGATTGCCTTGACCGCAAGGGCGTAAGGTTTTAGAATGGAATGAAAAGGCGTTTTAGCGGAATATCTTAACTTTATACCAAACTTTTTCATATTACAGAATATTCCATAACCTAATTCCTTTTCCTTCATTTCCAGATTTTCTCGATGGCCTAGGCATTCTCCGATCACAGTGAATTGATCTTTAAAGGAAAATTGATGGGAATGAATCAGTTGTTATTACTCAGTAACTATTGATTACTAAGAAACTTATTGTGCTGTAAATGGCTCCGTGGCGAAGTGGCGCTTTGTGCACACGCGTACACAGCTACTCTGATAAAGGCTTGCACAGTTACACTGCACAAAACACAAGCTCTTTTTCTCACTAAAGATCGGAAAAACAGCAAGAGTTTTTGCCAGCTTTTCTGCGGCCAAGATGGAGCGATTGAGCGAGCTTTTTTGGGTGGCATGATACGCAAAGAGCGCGCACAGCCTCGCTGCACGAAACACAAGCTATTTATGTGTTGAAATTAATAACCTCACTGCGTTTATTTACAGAATTTGAATATAACACTCAGAAGGTGGGATAGCAGCTTTATCTTTAATTATTCTTGTAATGTGAGTAGAGTATCAGATTCCTCATATTTAGTTATCCCGAAATAAAAAAAAAAACATCCAAAAAGGGCAGTAGTCACCAAGGAAAGCGAGTGAAAAGATGCGCCGCTGCGCGCAGCGCGCCTGTATAGCTACATAGCACACTTCCCCTCATTCCCCTACTCTTCGCACGCTTGCTCGCGCTGAGCTACTTTGGCCGATTTTTAACTGCATGTTTCGACCATTTGAAGTCAATTTAACTAAAACTTGGAATACACATCTTTTAGTATTTTACTTATACTTTTAAATGCTAGTATTAGAATTAAAATCGAAAAAAAGAATAAATCTTAAAGTTAATATTAATAAACTGTACCTTTTATTCTTTTTGTACTCGTAAAAAGTATAAAAGTAATGATTTATTCTTTCCCAAAGAAGTAATCAAAGCATTTATTCTTTACTGAATTTACGAATTTACTTATCTTTGAACTTTTCTATTAAAATCCTTGTTCTGCTTCTAGCAGAAAGCTATGAGAGAGACGTTATAACTCACTGTCGAAGCGATAAAAAAACGCCAATTGATAATCATCTAGACATGCTTTTTTTCGGAAAACACATGGTAAATTATTACCTTCCTACACAAAAAAAAACAATAGCGATTTTTTTACAGGCGTAACAGAACAGAGAACAAATATAAATACAGGAACGGATACAAGAAGATAACATTAGTTAGTATATCTATATATGTGAGGATCAGTGAGTTGTTATCTAAGCTGTATATTTGTTTCCTGTTCCGATTTGACTGTGACCGGTAACGGCCTTATTCCAAATTCAAGCTTACGAGCTAATTTTAGAGCGTTAGGTCGAAGAAAATGTGCTACTGTTCATGAAGACTAGAGACCATCATGAACAGTAGGGGCGCTCTCAGCCACAGTAACTTTTATATAAAGATCTATATCTATATGTACAATTTTCATAATCCCAACAAGGATAACATAACCTCTAAAGCCATTGTATACATGTCATTTATTGTATCTGATAAAATATAATATTTAAAAGTTCTAGTGAAATTTATAATAAAAAATACTATAAATATATACTATAAAGTTATAATATAAAAATATATGTTCGACGTTCGACGTGGTCGGAGTAGAGTGTCTCAAGGCTACCCGTGTAAATGAGAAAGTAAACGTGTCTAAGTGCGTTGTTCATTTTTCGAGTGAACGACGAGATAGGAGCAGTGGATACAGCGGACGAAAAGGACAACGCACGTAGCCGTTAGTTACCTCCGGATCGCTGTCTCTATATCTTTATCTTTCTGTATTGTGTTTCGTCGTAGGTGTAGAATGAAGGATTTTTACGATTATGATGGAAGTGTAAAATTAGTGTGAAAACGTAGGTTAATACTTGGCGCCGACACCTGGACACACGAGGCGTAAGGTGGTCGGCCAATTCTAGGATGAGTTGTTTAGTGTTTGCGGAATTTGCGTGCGGGATATCTGTCGTGTACGGGTATTTGCTTGTCGGAGTTGCCTTGTTGTAAGCTGTAAGAATTTATTAAAAATATAAGTCCCGTCTGATAAACCACGTGTCTCTATTATCCCGAACCGCCCTCTCTCCTTATCGTTTTCGGGGCTGCAGCTAGCCGAGCAAACCACGTACAAAAACCCTCGCGCCGGGAAATAAAGACTCACGAGACTCTGGCGTTCATGTTTAACTTTAAAAAGCTATACGCTTTCAGTATTTTACAAAACCCCACACTCATTCTGCAGAGATATGTCTAATAAACAGAACAAGCCTTAGTTTGGTGCAATTCATTGATCCGTTTAGTCTGAATCCTGCCGTACTCAAAAAATAGCATGTTTTACACTGCAGCAGTTATTAAGAGAATATATCTATTAAGACATATATAAAAAATTATTTCTACAGTGTTTTACATTATAATATTAAATTAAATAATTACTTTACAATTTGGTATAAAAAAATCACTCAGTTTTACAAAAAACAAGACACTATTGTAATAATTATTTTAAGGTGTTTAGGTCCCCTTAAGAAGAATGTTAACGCTGACATTTATCAGTCGAAAGAGAGAGAGAGAGAGAGAGAAGTCATTTTTCCATCCATCCATCTCTGATGTCTACTTCCCCCTTCCAGACTATAACGCGCGAAGACAGATTCCACTCTACGGAGGAGGAGTGGGGGTTTGTTTGGACACGCCATAGCCCGGGGTATACACTTTTTTAAAAGCTAATTAATGTTTAGAATTTTTTCAGAAAATTCATGATTTTATGAGGTTATGAGAACCCTATGGTATATAAAATATTTGGGTTTAAATTTTTTCATCAAAATTATGCAGGGTGTCCCATTTTAACTTAGACAGTTGAATAACATGACAAATTACAATCTAATCAAAAAATGTTTCAGACAAAAGTTGTTGGGCATTGAGGGGCTGACCCTTCTGTAACCTTGAATATGTCCTTGAACTTCATTTTCAAGGTCATTTGAAGGTCAACTTTTGTTTTTTTAATATAACCCCCTATTTTTGACCTCGGATTCGAAAAGAGCGCGAATTTCACGCCCAGATAAGCTTTCGCTATAGGAGACGATGTGAACTTTTTCTGAGATTGACCATGACCCCGAATATTAAAATTCCACAGATCGACTTTAAATGAAGCAGCAGTCTTGTGTTTATGTAAAAAATCATAGTAGATTGTATCATATTGAAATTACAAAATGACACCGAAGTAGTATTTTTTATTTATTTATCGACTTTTGAATACGTGAACTTTTTATTCAAACTCCGACCCCACAGTATTTTTTTTATTCGTCTAGGGTCGCTTTACATACTTAAGGTGCTTACACCTTTTGTTGTTGTACCTCTCCAATATGGTATCCATTTAGTGTAGTATCCTAGTATCTTAATTTAGTAGATTTTATGTACTTTTTGCATATTTGTAATTGAACATTAATTAATCTGATAAAATTCTTGTCATTGCAATGGCAAATTATACACCTAATGAAGTAGTCGATATTCTTATAACTTTCGGTGAATGTGGTTGGAATTACAGACTTACTGCCCAAACTTATGCGGAGCGGTTTCCAAATCGCCGCCATCCTACTGCTCAACAAGTGATAAACATCGAAAGAAGATCTCGCAATAATCCACTGCATCGCCAAAGACAGAGAAATAGGCTTCAGAATAATAACGACCGTAGGTTGCTTGCAGTTTTGGCTATGGTTCACCAAAATCCCCGTATTAGTACCCGTCAAATAGAACGGGAATTGGGACTCCCTCCTGTATTCACGAGTCTCTGTAGTTTTAAGTCGAGTTCCTGCGTCAAGTCACAGTATGCAAGAGAACAGTAGTCGATTAGCGGAAACAGCAGTGCCTGCACGAGATGTTTACGCAATCTGAGGTTGGTACTCTTTCTAAAAAAGTAAAGCCTGTACATTAGCGAGTGAGCACGCTTACACACTTGTGTGACATGCTCCTTGCATGAGAGTTTAGAGTCAAGCACCAATCCCAGATTGCGCACGGAAGACTCAAAGCTGACCTGGGCACCCCCGATATTAATGAAAGTGTTGGCTGTAGAGGGAAGTAGATTTATGTAGTAGCGGGAGCCCAGGACGATTGCCTTGGTTTTAGTAACATTAAGTTTAAGTTTGTTTTGCGCAGCCCAGCCCGTTATCCTCTGGGCATTAGCACTCATCTTGTCTGATAAAGAATCGAGCTCCTCGAGGTGGCAATGGCTGTAGATCTGCAGGTCATCCGCGTAGATGAGATGGGAAACATCGGAGTCCAGGCAGAAACCGATGTCATTGATGTACAGAGCGAACAGCAGGGGACCTAAGACGGAGCCCTGCGGGACGCCGATGTTAAGACGCTGCAAGGAAGAACGCTCGCTACTGTCACCAACGACAGCCTGCTCTATTCCAGTGAGATAGGAGGCAAACCAGCGGATAACCTGCTTAGAGAAGCCAAAAGTTGTTAGCTTCCTCAGGAGCCGGACGTGGCACACAGTGTCAAACGCCTTGCTAAAATCAAAGAGCAGAAGGAGTGTCACTTTCTTTTTGTTTATCCCGACCCTGACATCGTCAGTTAGCTTAATTAGGCCAGACTGAGTGCTGTGGCCGGTGCGGAAGCCTGTCTGATAATTGTCTAGTAAGAGCCTTGATTCTAGGTATTGCGAGACCTGCTTGTGCACCAGCCACTCCAGGGCTTTGGAGAGAAAGCAAAGAAGTGAAATCGGGCGGTAGTCAGTCAGGGTTGTTGGTGAACTGACTTTGTTGAGTGCACGCAAAAGTGACAATTTCCAGGCAGATGGGAAACGGGCCTCGCTCATAGACAGGTTGAAGATGTGACATAATACAGGAGCGAGAACTGGCAGTGCTTTTAATGTAACAACCTGGGGGATGCCGTCGCTTCCCCTCGCCTGGGTGTCGAAGTGCGACACTGCACTCAACACGTCCGATTCCGTTATAGGGATGAACTCGAAATGTTCCGGGAGGTCAAGACTTTCCAGGGTTAGAAGATAGTTCTCAACAGTAGGCGCCAGCGGATCATTGGAGATCGAGCTAAAATGCTTGTTGAGCTCATCTGTGCTAAAGCGAGGTGGTAATGGGGCCTTAGTGGCGGAAATTCCAAGTTTCTCCAGATCTCGGCGATATCAGTCAAGGTTGAGAGGCGTGAATAGTAATGATCCAGCCTGGCTTCCTCGACCTGTTTATGAGTATAGTCCCTAGCTTGTCTGTATAAGCGGAGATCTGAATCAAGCCTGGAGTTCCTGAAACGCTTGTATAGTCTATCCCTCTCGGATACAAGGTCACGAAGAGCCGTGGAGAACCACGGGTGACGCTGTTTTTTAGGTGTTACAGTCCGTGATGGGGCGAGTTGATTAATGGCGTTAGTAAGGTTAGCGTTAAGTGTAGAGATGCATTCGTCAAGTGATGATAGGGTGAGAGATGACCAGTCACATGCGCTAAGAAAGTCCCTTAGCTTCTCGGCGCAGATTCCTTTAAAGTTACGGTAGGAGTATGTGCTAGGTACGTGTCGTGGAATCTGTACGTCGAGAGTGGCCGTGATAAGGTCATGTCCGTTGATGAAAGGTGAGTCTGTCTTCCAGTGTGACAGCAGGCGATCCTGCTCGTCGATCAGACACAAGTCAAGCCAGGTATCAGAACCCTGTTTATGGTGCGTGGCACCATATGGGATGGAAGAAAGAGAATTTTCATCAATGAAGGCCCTGATGAAACTGGCATCTTCAGAGGATGAAAGCTGATCAGAGTTGAAATCTCCCTTTATGACCTTCGTTGAGTAATTGTGCATGTGGGTAGTTAGCTGGTCTATAAAGTTAGAGCCTTGAAAGAATGGAGCGTGAGGAGGACGATACACAACTCCCACGAAGATCGGAGAGATTCCCTTTGCCGATACCTCACAAAAAAGGTATTCAGGCTTACCCGGCCTGCCAAACCATTCACCGTCAGATGATGAGATAACGCTAGCCGTCAGTAATATATGTATGTAGAGGGCCACACCTCCTCCGTTTCTGTTTCTGTCCCGTCTGTAAAGTACGTAGTCGTCCAGTGAAGGGATGGACGTTACCTTTTCGCTCAACCAGGTCTCAGTAACAGCTATTACGTGGAATGGAGAGCGAGTGGATAAAAAGAGCCTGATCATCTCAATGTGACCCGTAAGCGAGTTCGCATTGAAATGACAGACTCGTAGACCCTCTGACAGAGACGCTTCAGAGCCGGGTGAAAACGTGGCAGATGAGCTTGATGATGGGTGTAGTGAGATGATATGTTTGTGTTTGAGCCTCAGTGTAGAGCGATGTCGGCAGTGAGAGGGAGCCGGGCTAAAAAAGCATCCTTCTCGGGTGAACGTGCGGCAGCCCTGCCTCCTCTTGGCCTCCAGCCTGGCCCTCTAACGCAGCTTGTGGACGTCAGAGGGAAGCATCTCGTTGATGTTTATGAGCCCTTGATGGTCAGGGCTCAGAGGTTTAGCTTCCTCCAGCAAGGTGGCGTCCAATTCGCTGGTGTGCAGCTTACGTTTCCGGGCCTTAGCAATTACTATGGAGCGTGCAAGCGCGCTTGAGGACAGGGTGACAGCTAGTGGTGGAAGTCTGCCGTCACCCCTGGCGGAGTTGTTGGATGCATCAAGTCTCCCCATGGTCCTGACTGATGCTATATCCCTTCTGAGGACCGTGGGGTCAAGCGCGCTCACGACTGAGTAGGCGAGGAGGTGCAGCGAGGTTTCGCGGGTGTAGTGCAGGCCAGTGACGACGATCACGCTGTTGGATGACTGCTCTTGTCGCCTTCTGACCTCAGCCAATTCGCTGCGCAGACTACAGATCTCCGCAGCGCCCGGCATAGTACTGCTGCTGTCCTGCTGCGTTGTCAGGCTTCTCGACGAGAGGTTTTCTATTTGTGCCTGCAACTCGGTGATGGTGGACTCAGCATTTTGAATGCGAGTCTTGAGTGCAGGCAGCTCATCGAGGGCCTTGAGACGCTTGTCCAGCGGTCCAAGTCGCTGCTCAATTTTGGAGATCCTCTCTGACACGATGTTCTGCATCTTGAGGGATTCCGTTTGAGCGTTGCGGATGTCGTCTAGAGCTCCGCGAATATCCATCAAAGCCGCCTCAATGGACGGCGTAGGTGTCGTTGCACCGGCCAGGCGGGTTGGTGACGGATTCCGCGAAGCGTTGGCTGATGGTGGTGCCGACCGCGTCTTCTTGCCTGCTGGTTGCTGCTGTTTGGGAGTACCCTTGCCTGCTGCTGTTGTTGCAGTTACTCCCAACACACTTGTTGCAGCAGAGGATGATTTTGTCCTCGCTTTGCCTCCCCTGCCGTTGCTCTCCGCACAGGAGAGACAGGCTATTGTTTGCCTGTCGCTCATCACCATAGCCTTGACGTTGACAGTGTTCTGACACTTTACGTTTACCTTTACTTTAGAGAGAGAGAGAGAGAGAGAGAGAGAGAGAGAGAGAGAGAG